>PVKP010011265.1:0-61853 GCA_004027715.1 Plecturocebus donacophilus
ATCCTCCTTCCCTCCTCCTCCCCTCCCTCTGCCCATTTTTCAAATCCGCTCTGTGCTGCGCCTACGTGGTTGGTGGTATCCAAGGGGGTTGAATGCAGAGGTGATTCTGAGCAGATTACCCACACCTCTGTTCTGCAGTCTTGATGAACCTGATATTTTGTATATTTTATACCCAGAGAACTAGAGCTGCACATCAGCAGAGCTTCTGAAATCTGTTTCTCTGAGTTAAGAGGTCTAGAACCAATGGTTGGTGGCAGCTTCTGCCATAGTACTCATGGCCTCTCTCAAGTTGCATGAGAATTCCATCATGACATCTGCCAGGTGCTGAGTTCGCTGAGGGCAGGTGAATGTGCTTTCTAGGGCTGTCAGGGCAAAGTGCCAGACTGTGTGGCTGAAACAACATGTTTCTTCTCACAGTCCTGGAGGCTGGCAGTCGGAGATGAAGGTATTGTCCAGGTTGGTTCCTTCTGAGGCCCCTCTCCCGGGCTTGCAGATGCTCCTGCTCCCGTGTCTGCACGCTGTCTTCCCTCTGTGTGCGTCTGCGTCCTCTTCGCCTTTTCTGTAAGGACACCAGTCATAGTGGATCAGGGCTTATTCTAAACACCTCATTTTAGCTTAGTTACCTCTTCAAAGGCCCTGCTTCCAAATGCAGTCACGTTCTGAAGTGTGAGGGATTAGGACTTCAACATATGGATTTTGGTGGGGGGTACACAGTTGAGACCCTGATAGCAGGGAAGGGGTCTCAGCTTCCTTTGCATCCCTGAGTTTAGTAGTGGAGCTCAGAATAGTCTAGTGGGAGACAAGAGATGGGCATAAACAGCTAGGCTATGAGGGGCCGAGTGTCACCCTCCCCTGATAATGCTGATGGGGAAATCAGAGAAGACTGCATGGAAGAGGTGGCATCAAGGCTGGCCTAAAGAATGAGTAGGTGGAGTACGTAGGAGATGGAGAACATTCCAGAAAACAACATTTCAGCTTGAGCAAGCTCTGGGGGGTAGGAATTGGAAGGTACGTGTGTCTCATATAAAGTGAGAGTGAATGCATTGGGCAAGGAGACACACCAGAGGATGGAGTTTGGAAAAAAGTCAGTTCCAGATGGACCCCAGATGTGAGGCTGAAGGGTCCATGTGGCGGTGAGGGGTGGTGGACACTGGAATCGGTGGAGCTTCGGAGGCAGCCTGCCCAGGTCTGTATCCTGGCCTTCCTCTCTCTGGCTCTGGGACCCAGAGCAAATGGACTACATTCTCTGGACCTCAGTGACCATGTCTTGAAAAGGGGAGAAGTGAAGGCTCATAGGTTTGTGGTGCAGGTGAAGTGAGATCTTCTTTGTAGAATGCTCAGATCAGAGCCGGGCCCTCAGCGGGAGCTCAGCGAATGATATCACAAAAGAGCCCTGGAGGCAGCGAGGGGATGGGGCTGCTGAGGGCCGCAGGTGAGGCATCTGGACAGAGGCTCAGGGAGGAGCTGCTGCCGGCGGGAGGCTTGGGCAGGACCGTGGAGGGGCTGAGGGGAGTGGAGAGTGGGTCAGAGAGAGGCGCGTGGCTGGATGCACAGGACGTGGCTTCCCCGGCTCTGCAGGCCAATCTCTGTCCTGAGTGGTACGGGGCGTCTAGCTCCAGGCCAGCCTCCAGAGTGCAGAGACCATGTGACTTCTTAAATGAAGGGGTTCAAATCCGTGACAAAGCTGACCTGTAGCCTTGTATCCGATGCTTGTGGTTTTGTGATGTCAACTCCGGGCCACCTTAGAGGACAGCTTGGTGGTTTTGCATTTAAGTCTGCTGAACGTGCTGTGCGTTACCCTGGAATTCTAGACCACCACGGTGCGGGCCTCCCAGCGTTTGGGGTGGGGGCTGGGTTGGAGCCCGAGATGTGGCCCCTGGTGGCTGAGCTATGGCTGGTCAGCCTGCAGGTGCGGGGCCTCTGTCTCTGTCATGACAGCTCATCACCAAGGGTGTCCAGCGGCCTCCTGGAGAGAGACAGAAGCAGGCAGAGGTCAAGGGACGTGGTGACCAGGGCTGAGTGCTCGTCACACTTGCTGTCAGGCGCTGGCTGCTGGCGGTGCAAGCCTGTCTGGGACCCTGGGCCTGGTGGCTGGATGAAGAATGATGAGGGAGCCAGGGACTCTGTGTGGAGAGAGGCGGCAGCATGTGGGGACATGTGCAGAACGTGCCCAGTCTAGGGAAGTCTTGGCATGCAAACTGCAGGCTTGCGAGGTGACCCAGGTCTTCTGCTCTCGCCCCGGTCACTCGCCATTCACAGCATGGGTTGAGAGCCCCCAGCAAGAAGGGGAGGGTGTTGTGCCCAGAACCCTCCACGTGGCCTCACGTTTGCCTCCAAATCAGTTGCTTTAGGGTGAAGGTGAGAAGCAGCCGGCAGACCTCGTTTCATGGGTGCTTACCCACAGGCTCTGCTGGGTGCACTTGGCCGAAGTCCCCGTCCTGATTCTCCTCTGGGCTGGGAGGATGGGGCCATGCTCTCTCTCGACTTGGGCCCTAGTGTGGTCATCCTGTTTCAGGTGTCAGCCCGGGGTGCAGAGGAACGGCTTGGAGCCAGTGGGATGACTCCTCCTCTTCAAGTGCCTGTGGTCCAAAGTTGGGTGAGGGCAGAGAGCCCCAGGGATGCGGTTCACGAGGACTCAGGTGGGGCCGGTGTTGAGGCACAGATGCAGGGAGGACAAGGCGGGCAGGGGAGGCCCGCTCACTTGGGGAGGGACCACATGGGCCGCAGGGGGAGGAAGATGAGGACGACCGGCCAGACCGGGGAGGTGGGGCTGAGGGGAGCCGCAGAGATCTCTGTGGTGTGGAGGTGGGTGGGGCCGGTGGGCGCTGCCCACGGCTGTTGCCTGTGCTGGGAAGCTGGGGCTCTCTGAGCGGGGCTCCTGCCATGCTGTCTCCTGGCTGGGGTCCGAGGGAGGCTGTTGCTGTGGGCGGGCCTGCACAGACCCACTCCCTGGCTTTTGGGATGGGGAGTGGCTTTGGTGTGCATTCTCATCCAAGTCTAACAGGTGAGACCTTGACTGTGGCTCCCCCACATTCTGCCCTCTCTGTGCACCCCCTCAAGTACCGCTCCGTTCCTGTCACTTCTGAGGACCCCTGAGAACCTCCCAAACCCACTGTCCCACTCCCCGAAATCAGTTCACCTGACCTAAGGTGCCCTGCCCTGTTGAGTCCTCGCCTGAGGGGCCAACACTCCCGGGGATGGTGAGCAGGAGGGGTTTGGGATGGAAGCCGGCTTTGGGCTGGAAGCCCACCCCTCTGGTGCACGGTGGGAAAGTGCAGAGCTGGGCGGGGGCGCTGCGCTGTCTTTAGCTGCCCCGAGTGCACGCTCGTGCTGCTCCAGAGGCCCCGATCCCCACTCGCTGGAAGTGCTGAAAAGGAGGCTCAATGTCCATGCGGCAGAGACTTCCAGCTTGGGGTGGGAAGCGGGACCACCAGGGGCCGACTGAGGGTCCAGAGCTGTGGCTGTGAGCCCAGACCCCCGCCGGAGCCAGGGCTGCGCTCCATGCTGCGCCTCATGGCCTCTGGCTCTGATCCCTGGGCCCCTCCCCTGCCCTCCAAAATACTGGTGCTGCCTTTCCTCTCCTCCCTGGGGAACCCTGGGTTCCCTACCTGCAGCGCTCAGCTGACCACTCACCCCTCCCTTCCCATCATGCCGGCCACCCATGTACCCACTCTTCCCCAGGCCTCAGTTTCCCCATCTGTAAAATGAGTGCCAGGACCAGACCATCTCCAAGTTCACCACCAACCCTGACATTGCTTGTGTTTAGTATACATTTGCTAATTTATTTGTATTTTATTTATATGAATGGAGACTGAATGAAGTAGAAGAGACTTTGGAATTCCCAGCCCAAGAACCTCACTGCAGCCCTCTTTTTTTTTTTTTTTAAGAGATGGGGTCTCGCTATGTTGCCCAGGCTGGAGTGCAGTGGCTATTCATAAGTGCGATCCCACTACTGATCAGCATGGGAGTTTTGACCTGCTCCATTTCTGACCTTGGCTGGTTCACCCCTTGTTAGGCAACCTGGTGGTTCCCTGCTCCCAAGAGGTCACCATATTGATGCTGAAATTAATGCAGACACCCGATCGGCATAGCGCACTACAGCCCAGAACTTCTGGGTTCAAGCGATCCTCCCACCTCAGCCTCCCGAGTGGCTGGGACTACAGGCACGCACTACTGCGCCCGGCCAGCCCTCTTTTAAGTAGTAATAAAGGAGGCAGATTTCCATGAGAGTTGAGCTTCAAGCATAGCTGGTCTCACCCAAACCTGCTGTTCACTCTTAGATGAGGACTGAACCTCCCAGAGCCTTTTTCTTTGTCTGTCAAACCAGGATCATGGTTTCTGTGTGTCAGGCCAGTGTGGGGGCCGCAGTCTCCATGGATGGGGGCCTGGCCAGCAGACCCACCATGTCCTCCTTCATCTTGTTTTCTAAGAGTGTTGACCTTATTTGCATCTTCACTGTCTTCTGGAAACTAGCCCAAGGCCTGGCTCACGGTAGCTGCTGGGCTCAGCTATTTACCGAGCTTCTCTGTGCGCCCAGCACTGTTAGGTGCTGAGAATGCAGTGAGGGGCAAAGTCAAACTTGGCTCCTGCCCGGGTGAAAAGTTTGGTCTGGACAGGAATTCATCCCAGCGAGTTCTAGGTGCTGTGTGACTCTGCGCTGGGGAGGTCTGGGAGGATTCCCTGGAGGAGGTGAAGATGGAGCTGCTCTGAAGGATTCCCGGGCTGAGGAGGAGGCTGGGATGGTGAGAATATTAAGGCTGAAGGTGAGGCCTGGGGGTCTGAGCAGCCTGGAGTGCTCCTGGGCAGAGGAGAGACTCCTTCGTTGATCAAAAAACGTGGCTCGAAGGCGTAGACAGCCCTGCTAATAAAGTTGCTGAGCACATTTCACAAATCCACTTTTCCTTTATTAAAGGGCGATTTAATTTGTAGTTGCGTGAAGGTTCCTGAGAGTATTCTAAAGAGGTCATAAATTAGCCTCATTCCTCGGCACGCCCCTCAGATGAGAAGGCAGCCCAGCGCTTGCGTGGGTCTCTCGGCTAGCCGTTACTTTATTTTATGGTGATTTTTTCAGAGTCGGGCTAAGACTTGCTCAGATGATGTGAGGGAGCGCAGGCTGGAGGGACGGGCAGATCTGCTGGGAATCAGCTGCAGAGAATCCCTGTGCCTTTTCTGGTGCAGGAAGAAACTGATGGGGAGCTTGTATGTTGCCTCCTTTTTGGGGGCCGCCTTGTCTTTTTTCAGACTCCAAAGGATGAGTTATTTATAGGCTCTTTCCAGTGGCCCACTTTGTCCTTGCCCCTCCCAAGTCCCTGGTTCGGGTGGGTGCTCTGTGGATTGCAAGGCTGCCGATGACCCGAGAAGCCCGCTGTGGCCGCAGCTGCTGTTCCTGACCAATGTCCTCCACTTTTGGAAGCCCAGGGAGCAGAGATCTCCGGCTCTGGCCCCCTGGAGGGCGAGGTCTCCATCCATAGCGTTGGAAAGGTGAAGGCACGTGTTCTGCACGGGTTCACATCCTGCTTTTTCTTGGAAAACCCCGTCCTGGGTGTGAGCTTGGATACAGGGTGTGAGAGAAGTGCAGCCATGGGCCTTTCAGTCTAAGTGGACGGTGGGGATGGGAATGCCCCGTACCATTCTCCCCGCCCCCGGCAGGTTCCCACAAGCGCAGACTACCCCTGATCTGCTCTGTGAGGTTGTAAAACAGGCTCAGGCAACTTGCTCACAGCCCGCTGAGGGCAGAAGCAAAGCCTTTTCCACTGAGCTTCGTGACTCGGGAAGCTTCGTGGACTGCATATGGTGCTCGTCACCTCTATTCCAGTTAAGCTCCGTTTGTTATTGAAACATGGAATAGGGATACTTGAGTGAGTGAGAACTTTCCTCGGAAGACTGGAAGAAACTCCAATGTCCTTTCGGACGTGGAAAAGTTCTTTCTGATTTTGCATTTCCGTAGTAGTCAGTTACTGTATTTGCACAGAAAATTACAATCATTTAATTAGTTTCTTCTCACACCAGCTCAAGGATCTTAAAATAACAGCACTCTCCTTCCTTAGTAATTTTCTTGCAAAAGCAGATAATTTCCTGCACTGTTGAGCTCGCCTTCACTCATGCCGAGCACATCTCATGCACGGCGCCATTTTCCGATGCTCAGAGATAAATGAAGTTGAAAGAAAAGAGCCAGGCAGAGTGTGGCCGCTTCCATTCAGATCAGTTTTAATTCAGAAAGAATTCTTTATGAGGCTTCCTCGCCGTGCATATTTCTGAAGCATCAGAAGTGGAGACAGCGTCTTCTAGGCCTCAGCCGGGGAGATCAGGCGGTGAGGGTCACCTCGCAGCTTCTGCTTCTGATGTAATTTCACTTTATCCTAATCCCTCGCTATTTACGTAGCACTCCTGGTTAGTAATAATAAAGTTAATCATCACAGCCCCCATCTAGCTGCTGGATGCCGTGTCAGGGACGTCACCCCACTGTTTCATTTGCTCCTGGAGAGGTAGAAAAATAAGGTTCGGTGTGGCTGGACTTACCCCCATCACGCAGCTAGCGAGGATCTGAGGTGTGGTTTGATTTCCTTCCTTCTTGTCTGAGTTCTTTTTAAAATTCTTTTTTCTTTATTTCTATTTCTAAAATTGTGGTAAAACATATGTAACATAAATTTGCCATTTTAATGCTTTTTAAGTGTATGGTTCTGGGGGCATTAAATGCATTCACACTGTTGTGCGGCTGTCGCCGTCATTCTCCTCCAGGACATTCTCGTCTTCCCAAACCGAAACTCTGCCCCCCTTAAACACCAACCTGCATCGCCCCTCTGCCAGCCCCTGGCACTCACAGCGCTTTCTGTCTCTTTGAATTTGACTGCTCTCACGACCTCATAGAGGTGGAACTGTACCCATTTGTTATTTTGCATCTGGTTTATTTCACTAGCATCATGTCCTCAAGGGTCACGCAGGCTGGAGCAGGTGTGAGAATTACCTTCCTTTTTTATGGCTGAGTAATATTCCACTGTATGGATAGAACCCATCGTTTCTTTACGCATCTGCGGATGGACGTTTGGGTTTTTTCCACCTTTTGGCTAGTGTGAATTAGGCTGCTGTGAACACGGGTATGCTGATGCCTTTTTTTGAGTCCCTGCTTTGAGTCCTTTTGGGTAAATGCCCAGAAGTGGGATTGCTATCATATGGTTGTATCATATGGTAATGATATGTCAATTTTTTTTTTTCTACTTGAGACGGGGTTTGCTCCATTGCCCAGGCTGGAGTGCATTGGTACGGTCACAGCTCACTGTAGCCTCAACCTCCCCGCTTAAGTGATTCTCTCACTTCAGTCTCCCAAATAGCTGGGACAACAGGTGCACGCCACCACATCTGGCTAATTTTTGTATTTTTTAGTAGAGATGGAGTTTTGCTGTATTGCCCAGGCTGGTCTTGAACTCCTGAGCTCAAGCGATCCACTCTCCTCAGCTTCTGAAAGTGTTGTGATTATAGGCGTGAGCCACCGTGCCTGGCTTATGTTTTTGATCGAGCCTGAGGTTTTAACTACAGCAGAAATCACTCTCATGGCTGCCTTGTGTTTTACTCACTTGCTGGTCAGTAGCACAGTTGCACCCCCAAGGAAATCCACAGGAAGAGAAACATGCATGGCGTTAGGACGATCCCGTGCCTAGAAGGGACACAACAGCAAAGCTGCGTCATGGGAGTCACTTTTCTCTGTTCTGTTCTCATAACCTCTGAATTCTGCCACTTGTGACCCAACGAGGGGTTTCTCTCTGAGCCCAGGAAATCCAGATCTGTCAGCCTTGGAAAGTCAGAAATAGGCCGGTCTGGTGCCGGGTCCGGTGCCGGGCCCAGGGTGGGAAAGGAAGCTATTCCAGGAGGCATTGCTCGGTGCTGCCGTGCTTGCTAAGGGTAACAGTTTGCGTTCCAAGTTCAAGCCCATTTCTCCTCCTCCTCCGCTTTTAGGCACTTTCCCAACTGACTACCTCATTGACCAGTTAAGTAATTCAATTTTCACTCTGTAAAAATAAAGCACTCAATAAAAACCCTATGTTTTTCTCAATTCATTCCCATCGATACCACTTAACTCCAGCCAAGTTTATTTTCTGATTTTTCATTTGACCATCAAATAGGCCTTCTGGGCGTCCACTTTGAGTGCTGCCGCAGCTATGATGTCAGGCAGCTGCTGTGTGCCTGGCTCTGGGTTAGATTCCTTGGGCAGAATAAGGGACACACACCCAGGGGTTATCTGGCTTTGGGGACCCCAAACTGGCACAAGGGTTTAGTTCTCCCTGTGCCGTGACTCCTGCCCACCCCAATCCTGGAGAAGCTTGTAAAACTTTCTCAGAACGGGGATTTATAATTAGCATAAACAAAGTATAGATCCAGAGGAACACAATTCCATAGCAATGAAGTCATCAAAATACTGAAACTAATGTCTTCAGTAACACTTCTGTAAGAACTAGCAGCAGGTGTGATGATTTCCATAGTTTTGAAGTTGTGCTGAGTGTAAACAATATTTTGAGATCAATAACAACTGTGATCTGGCCTTGGAGATATCTGTGATTTCTGTTGGTGACATCCAGGTATGTCACCAACAGACATACCTGGGCGTCACCAACAGGTGATGATACATTTGTGACTTGTCGCTTACTGCATAATGGAAGGAAATGCCTAATTTCAGCTGGGGCTGATTGAAAATAAAGAGGTCATTGTTTCTCCATCCGAGTTCATGGGTCCCTGAAGAAAGAGCAGGCAGAGAGAATCAGGAGCATGTGGAAATAATGCCGTGAGGCCGGCCGCGGTGGCTCACGCCTATAATCCCAGCACTCTGGGAGGCCGAGGTGGGTGGATCACCTGAGGTCAGGAAGTTTGAGACCAGCGTGGGCAACATGGTGAAACCCTTGCTCTACTAAAAATACAAAAAAGTTAGCTGGGTGTGGTGGTGCACACCTGTAATCCCAGCTACTCGGGAGGCTGAGGCAGGAGAATCACTTGAACCTGGGAGGCGGAGGTTGCAGTGAGCTGAGATTGCTCCACTGCACTCCAGCCTGGGTGACGGGCGAGGCTCCATCTCTAAATAAATAAAAAAGAAAAAAGAAATAAGAAGTAATGCCACGTGAGGTGGGACTCGGCTGAAGGGATGGGATGGGGACAGATGGACCCCGTGGGAATGATGCGTCCCTCCCCGGCCCAGTCCCCTCTGCCCTGCCAGTGTCCCCATCTTCCCCAGGCCTCCTTTCTAGTCTCCTTCAGCCAACTAAGGGTGTGGAGTCCGGGGTGCAGGGGCTTCGGTCTGTTTCATTCTCTGTTGCTCCCCATCTTCTGGTGCTTAGCAGATGCTCAGTAAACACTGGGCAGTTCTGAAAGGAGGAGCTGGGTGGAGGTCACGGATCCTGACGCTCAGAGGCCGAGCTTCCCTGCTGGGGAATCTGGGGCAGTAGAGTCGAGTCCCTCTGTCCTCGCAGAGCTGGTGAGTGAGGAGCTGGGCTCCCTGGCCCGCTGCCGGCTCCACGAGTAACCTGGGAAGCTCTTTAACACGCTAATCTCTTCCCTGTGGGGTGGGGATTATGGCACATATCTGCGGAGAAGAGAGCTGGCTGCCAGAGAGACAGATTTGTTTCTTGCCTGGGAGGAGTCCTGGGCAGAGGGGAAGTGGTCTAGCAGCCTCTGACTCATGCTCCTGGCTGTGCAGCCAGGCCCTGCTGATGCCCACGCCGCCCTGGCTGGGCCACTGGGTCAGCCGGGAGCCGGGGTGCTCCGTGGTGGGAAAACACCCATTCCCAAGTTAAGTTAGGGCATTTAAGTAGCATCCTTGATGATCCCAGCCTCATCTCACCCAGCAAAACAAAACAAAACAAGACAAAACAAGAAACCCACGAGAGGAGTTCGCTCAGCTTTCAACAGAGACAAATGACTTGGGATAGGTTGAACCATGGGAGGGCTTTCCAAGGGGCGGGCAGGTTTGGAGAAACCTAGGCTTTCTGGCGGAAATGCACCGCCCACCTGCTCACCCCTCATCCATCTATCTAGTGCCAGCCCCTCACCCAGCACCGCCCACCTGCTCACCCCTCATCCATCTATCTAGTGCCAGCCCCTCACCCAGCACCGCCCACCTGCTCACCCCTCATCCATCTATCTAGTGCCAGCCCCTCACCCAGCACCGCCCACCTGCTCACCCCCTCATCCATCTATCTAGTGCCAGCCCCTCACCCAGCACCGCCCACCTGCTCACCCCCTCATCCATCTATCTAGTGCCAGCACTGCGCTCAGCCTCCTCTCTGGGCCAGCTTCAGAGGAATCACCAGTTTCTGCGTTCTTGGTGGGCGGTGGGGGGGGCTTTCTATGGAGGGGCCCCCAAAATGGCCTTCGTCCACGTGTGAGTCCTCGCTTTTCATTCTGTGTCCGTGAATGCCTTTTCTTCCAATCCACATCCACACGTCCCTCTGAGGAAGCTGGAAGGTGCAGTGCTGAGCGGTGGCTGGGAGGGTTTGCTGCCGGCCCCACCGAGCCCCTCCCGCCCACACAGCCTGGGCCGGGAGCCAGGTGAGTCACCGGCGGCCTTCTGCGTCCACCCAGCGCCTGGCCAGGACCCAGCTGCTGGGCTGGAGTGTGGCGGCCACCGTGGCCAGCCAGTCCAAGCTCCCGGAGGCAGGCAGTTTCAGTGGGTGCTGCCTAGCTCTGAGCTGAGGTCCGCTCCCCTGTCCCCCAGGCCTCGGTTCCCCCCTCCGCACTGGGGCTGGCAGGACCCCTCCCCAGCGAGGTGAAGGCACGGGAGGCAGGAGGCTGCGGAGCCCCGTGGAAGCGAGCTTCTCCAGTCCCAGGGAGACAGCACTGTCGCCCCTCATCAGAATGTGCCTTCTTTCTCGGGGGGGATTTTGTGTGGTTCCAGTTTCTTCCCATTTCCTGAATAGTTTGCTGAAGTGGAACAAAGCCCAGCATATTTCATGAAACATGCAGCTCCTCCAGTTTACTTTTAAACAAAGTATTTCTCGTTGACATCTGGATTTTCACAAGTTTCCTGATGTGAATTATTGCCTGGAATGCTCACCTCTTCAGATCAAGTCGGAATGTCTTTCCATCTCGCTGGAGGCTGAGCGGAGGGCTGGGGCCCGGCAGTGACGAGGAAATCCGAAACTTCTGGGACTTGGCCGGGGTGGGGAGGGAGCTTTCGGGCAGCTTCTCCCAGGATCCCACCTCCCCCCCGTGTTTCTTGGCCCCGAGTGGGAGCCAGCCTGGCCCAGGAAGGCAAAGAAGACCAGCTGGGGACACCGAGGTGGCCCCCAGCTCCCTCCCTGGCCTCCTCACCGCCCGGGATGTGCAGAAGGGGGTTGGTGCTGGCCACCTTGGCTCCTGAGCTGGGGCAGGTGGGGGTTGGAGGCCATCCATGGGGCATGTGGGGACATGCATTGCCCCCGGCCCTCCAGCACCTACAGGGTTCCTGCTTCCTATGGCATTTCCAAACGGCCTCCGATGGGTGCTGTGCGCTGAAGACTTTGGGGATTATTGAAGGGCAAGGGCTTGGCAGGGAGTGGGGCAGGGGAGGCGGGCTGGTCTTCTGGCCTCTACCCTTTCTTTCTCTGCAGACACATTTCCTAAGGCCCCCTGTGTGCCAGACTGCGCTAGGCACGCTGGACAGACTAGTGAAAGATGCGCTCTGTAAACCCCGGCAGCCGCAGGCAGGGATGACCATGGCTGTTCCGCGGGCGCGGGGCTGCAGCTCCGTCCTCTCCCTGCCCCGGTCCCAGTCCCTGCAGGACGCCAGGACTTGACTCGGCTTGGCCCTAGTTGTGTCCCCCTCAGCCCTCCCTGGCACAGGGTGCTCCGGTCCCCAAGTTTTCATGCGGATGCACTGCCTTGTCTCCTGTTCAGCAGGCACCTCTCTCTGGTCCCATAGGGGAGCCCACAGAGAGCTACCTGTGCCCCGGGCCCCGGCCCGAGTCTTCTGAGCACACAGAGGGACTCGGAGAGGCTTCGTGACCCGTTTGGGTGGCCAGCCTGGTGTGTGTGCCACCAGCCTGGCTCACCTAGCCCTGGCCCGGGATTGGCAGTGTGTGGAGGGCCCCACCTTTCCAGCAAACTCCAGGGGCCCCTGCCTGCCTCTCTCACCCCCGACCACACTTCTGCCCCCCGCGGAGCAGCCCCTCTGCTCGGCTGCCCCTCCCCCACGTGGCCCCGCAGGCTGTGCACCTCGTGGGGCGTCGTCTTTCTGTTCCCTAGGAGGGAAGGAGGCTGACCTGGCGCTGTTGTAGGTGAGAGCCCGTCCCACGTGGAGGGCTCGGCCGGGGCAGCCGGCGCCTGCTCAGATGCCCCTCCTCAGCGGCTGTCACCCTGTCATCAGGGCCTGAGAACACCCCGAGTCTCATCTCCAGGACTTGCTGCTGCGCCCGCACCCTGGGCCTTGCTTCCCTTCGTATCTTTGTATCCTGGGGCTCTGGCTCCATCCCAGCTTCTGGGTGGCCTGGCCCACCCTGGGGCCTTGAGATACTTGTGGCCTCTGGGGTGAGGTGACTTGGGAGGCCGTGCAGAGAGCCAGGCCAGGCGCCCCTCTCTTTAGGAAGCTCCCAGCCTCCCCTGCTGGAAGTGGCCCCTGCCAGGACCCCAGCGTGAGGCTGGCTTCTGGGGCCCGCTCCAGGGTGCGGAAGCCTGTCCCCTCGTAGACTGTTTTGGGCGGGCTTGGCCTGTTCTCGGCCTGAAGTGCAGGTGCTGATCTTCACATTTTGAGGTCACTTCCGAGCTGGCTTTTCCTGTCTTCTCACCTCCGCGCCGTGGGGTCTGGTTTTCAGCATGATCAGAGCAGGGAGGAAGACCAGGCGGGACCCGCTGACCAACTGACCTACGAGCGTTTGTTCACATCTACTGGGCTTTGGCACACATTCCTGTTTGCCCCAGAGAGCATTTCGGGAGGTGTTCTTGGAGCAGCTGATACATTTAGCAGTGAGCTATGGCTCTGGGCCAGACCTCCTGCCAGGGGGTGGGGTGATGTCTGTGGCTGGGACCAAGCATGGTCCATGTCCTCGTGAGGTTACAGCCCACTGGGGCGGGGGCAGATGGTGAGCTGGGGGTCCCAGGGCAGGAGCCGATGGGGGGATGCTCTGAAGGATGCATGTATGATGTGGATCTCTAACTGGGGTGGCACCAGGGAGGGTCTCTTGGAGGAGGAGGTGGCATTCCCCAGAGAAGGACGTTGTCAGCTTTGTGTAGGACCGGGTGGGTGGGGGCATTTGTGGATAATGTGAAGGCTGGGCCCCTGGTCATCTGTGTCTGCCCGTTCACTTCCTCTGTGTGCTGAGGGCTGGGCTTTCTACCCTTGACCTTTGCTGTTACCGCCATTATTTAAAATGGAGGTGGGGCTTCTCTGCTGCCCAGGCTGGAGTTCAATGCTGCAGTCATAGCTCACTGCAGCCTCCAACTCCTGGGCTCAGGCCCTCCCCCTGCCTTGGCCTTCCGAGAAACTAGGACTATAGGCATGCACCACCAAGCCCGGCTAGTTTTTAATTTTTCTGTAGAGATGAGATCTCACTGTGTTGCCCAGGCTGGTATTGAACTCTCGGGCTCAAGGGATCCATCCATCTTGGCCTCCCAAAGTGCTGGGATTACAGGTGTGAGCCACCATGCCCAGTTCAAACGCTTGACATTCATGCAGTGCCCATGATGGTTGGCTCCAGGTGGCTGGTTGGTGGCCATGCCAACTCTGCTGCTAACGGCTGCCTGGCCTAGGCCCACTGCCTGTGCTCTCTCAGTCATGTCCGCCCCTGTAAAATGCAGGCGTGTGGTGCCCACCTGTGATACAGTGAGGGCAAAAGAGCTGGGCACCCAGCTTGCACCAGCCAACGTCCACTTCTCTTATTCCAGGAAGGAGGCCCAGGCACCCATAACCTACCAACCCCCCGCGGTCATTCCTGAGCCCCCAGCAAGAGAAGCTTTTGGGGGAGGCAGGTGGCAGGTGGTCAGCTCAGTGACCACAGGGCTCTGCTGGGAGTGGAGCTGTGACCTGGCCTGAGTCACACGGGCCCAGCCCCCCTGCTCCTCAGAACGCCTGAGGGTTTGTCGTCAGGGCTGAGTCATGGCCACAAAGTCACTTGTGGGAGGAATTTTTGCATTTCTGCATTTTTTTCATAAGTCAATAAATTCTGACTTTGAGTCCTCATTCTACTGCAGGAAGCAAAAATTTCCCTTAAACCTTCCTGCCTGGAGAAATTGGGAAGAGCTTCCCAGAGATGGCGGGAGGAGTGGGAGAGCAGGAGGGAGGCGCGGAGGGAGGGAGGGCGCAGGCCAGACCGCAGCAGAGTTGTCTGCCGCAAGAGGAGCCAGGAGGGAGCGTCCAGGGGTGGGGCAGCTGGTGGCACTGGGGCGGTCACTCCCTAACGTTTGCCAGGACGCCACTTATTTATTTATTTGGGACAGTCTCACTCTGCCACCCATAATGGAGTGCGCTGGCGTGATCTTGGCTCACTGCAACCTCTACCTCCCGGGATCAAGCAACTCTCCTCCCTCAGCCTCCTGAGAAGCATTTCAGGCACCCACCACCACACCTGGCTAATTTTTGTATTTTTAGTAGAGACGGGGTTTTACCCTGTTGGCCAGGCTGGTCTTGAACCCCTGACCTCAGGCGATCCACCTGCCTCGGACTCCTGAAGTGCTGGGATTACAGGCGTGAGCCACTGCACCTGGCCTAGGATGCCTTTTAAAGACAGATGGTCCACATGAAATTCCATCAGGGACATACAGGCTGTTAGGAAGGAAGCAGGTGTGACGAAGTGGAGGCCCCTGTGAGAGGAGGGGGGTCCTCTGTGAGGGGACCTGTGAGAGGAGGGGTGGGGCCCCTGTGAGAGGAGGGGGTCCTCTGTGAGGGGACCTGTGAGAGGAGGGGTGGGGCCCCTGTGAGAGGAGGGGGGTCCTCTGTGAGGGGACCTGTGAGAGGAGGGGTGGGAGCAAGTCTCACTCTGTTGGCTAATCCCCCATCCTTTTTACTCTCTCCGCACCTGGAGGAAATGCCATAGTTTTTTTTGTAGTGGTGGAAGGAGATTGTGAATGTTATCTGGTGTCTGTTTCTGCATAATTCTATCAGGAATGTTCCCAGTCATCTGTGTGGCTAAATCCCCTTCAGTGGCCTAAATTTCTGTGGCTGCCCTGCCCCAGGTTCCTGTTGATCCAGAGGATGGGGAGAGGAATTCTTCTGAAAAGAAAGGATGGGAGCAGAGTTCAGTAGGGTGTAGCTGTAGGGGATGTCTTTCCAGGCCTCTGCCTTTGGAAGCTGCCTCCTCTCACCTGGCCCTCTGGGGTTCTCCTCTCTTCCCAGACCCTGCAGGAATTATAGCCCACACTGCACAGGTCGGCATGTGGTTGTGCACTGGCGGGGTGGGCAGCTCTGCCTGGTTGGTTTAAAGTTACTGGAGGGCGGGAAACACATTCCTGTTTACTGTCTCTGCCTTTGTATCGCCTGCCATGCCGGGTACAAAAGGATGTGTTAAGCAGAACTCTTGGTGACAGGTTACAGAAACCCCATTCCAACCAGCCTGAGTGAAAAACAGGAATTCCTAAGCTCACAGAACCAGAGTGTCTAGGGGGCTGGCTTCAGGCATGGCTTGCTCCAGGAGTTCTAGCATAGACAACAGGCTTGGTTCCTTGGTCTGGCCCCATCTCTGGATTCTGTTTTCACTGCATATTGGCTTCCTTCTCAGGCAGCCCTCCCAGGTCCTGGTCCATGGGAAACAGGCTAAAGAGAGCTGCTGTTTGTCCCTGCCCCTAAAGGAAGCCAGAGTTGAGGCTCCCTGGCCTGCTTGAGTCACATACTCACCCAAACCCATCCTGTTGGCCAGGGAGCTGAAACACTTTGATTGCCTGGCTAGGCCCACACACCCAGCCCCTGAGCCCTGAAGATGAAGCCTGAGAGGGAGGAGTTTGGTCTCCAAGGGAAGATCATTTGTTACTGGAAGAAGAGAGTACAGGTTCTGGGCAGGACCCACGGAGGGCGGGGTGAGGAGCTGGAAGAGGATTTAGCTGCAGTCTTTCCTGGCCTTGTCATCGGGGAGTCGTTACCCACCTGGGGAGGACAACCCGTGGCCATTGGACAATGCTGTCTCCACCTTCTGCTGCGGGCCGTCAGAGGTGTCAGCTGTGGGCGGTGTGACTTCTCCTGGAAAAGGCAGCAGGGCCACGCCCATCCCCTCCTTCTGCTTTTGTGGTTTGCTGTGTGGTGAATCCCCAATCCTCGGCTCTGCTTGAGCCACATCCACATGGATCTGGCTCATGAGTCAACACAACCCCTGGCATGAGGTCCCATGGGCCGTGGCACCTCCTCCGTCCCCCATGGGTGCTTGTGCCATTTTGAGTCAATATGCCCTGTGGAGCTGCTGCAGTGACAGGTTATGGGATGAAGTGCCCTGGGGGGTGATATGCCACACCAGCAGAGGCGAACTGTCTTGGGACAGCTGGGACCTTTGCATCCAGGGCACGGAGGGCAGCATGGGGAGGGCCGAGGTGACCCCATCACATGGTGTTGTGGACTGAAGGCAGTTGGGGAAATGGTACAGGCCCCCACCACGGTTGTCATAGCCCTGGAGGCGGAGGTGCTTTGTGGCCGCATGTGTCCAGCGTCGATCTGAGCCTTCCAGTGCCCTCAAGCTTGCTGCGCAATCTCAACCCAAATAAGTCGAGAAGCACTGTGTTAGGTCAGGGACTGCTGGCGTTGCAAGGACTGTGGGAGCCTGGCTGGGGTCTCATTTTACAGATGAGAAAGCCGAGGCCCAGGAGGCGAGTGGGTTGGGCAGAGTGCTCCCCTGGGAACGGCAGAGCTGGGTCTAGAGCCAGGTCTCAGGATTCTCAGGCCAGTGCCCTTTCCAGAGGAAGCCCTGGAGAGCCTGGCCTGCCCAGGGCCCACCCCTGGAAAGGCACTCGGATGCCGTGAACCAGCCGGCTGTAGTGGACTCAGCCACCTGTCCACAGGAGCTGGGCTGGGCTGGAGGCTGGCTTCATTCCACTCCCTGCCCCAGAGCTGTGAGGTTCCCGTGGTGAGGGAGCCATGGGCATGGTTGGTTTCCTTCCGCCAGGAAGTCAGCTGGGAGTGTTGGTTTTGTGCCTTTGCCTCCAGCCTCCAGGTCTGGGGTGTCTGTTTACAGGAATCATGGGAGAAAAGGTGAATCACAGTCGGGGTGCCTCGTCTTCTAGAAAGGAAGCCAGCCTTTGCTTGCCACTCTCCCCGCTGCGGGGGACAGCTGGTGGGTAGGGAGGCTGCCATCCCTTGAAATCCTCCTAAACTCAGGCTGAAATGTAATTGCCAATGTCACAGTCTTGGGAGGTGAGACCTTTAAGAAGCGATTAGGTCATGAGAGCTCTGCCCTGGGGAATGGATTAATGCCATTATTTCAGGAGTGGGTTAATGCTCATGGGAGTGGGATCCTGACGAGGTGATGAATTTCAGCCTCTCTGGTCCTCTTTCTTGCCCTAGCCTTTCTGCCTTCCACCATGGGATGACCCTCGCCAGACACCAGCCCCGTGCTCTTGGACTTCCCAGCCTCCAGAACCAAATAAACTTCTGTCCTTTGTAAACTACTCAGTCTGTGGTATTCTGTTACAGCAGCAGAAAGAGGTCTAAGGCAGAGGCTGGGCAGATTAATTCAGCCCAGTGTCAGAATTCCACATGGCACCATGTGCAGGAAGGTTGCTAAGGGGTCGTCCTGGGATAGACTCACAGGGTCTCAGTTCCCAGGGTGCTCAGAGAGCACTGTGTTCCAGCTGGGATACCTCCAGTGATGGGAGGCTCACTCCTTGTAGAGGCAGCACATTCCAGCACGCCTGGTTTCTGCAGAGAGCCAGTGAGGTCAGCACGGAGCTGAGACTGCAGGAAGAAGGTGATGAGGCTGCTAGCGGGGCTGCTTTTCTGGTGGACATGAAGGACGCCTGTCTTTGCTGTTGGGTTTCCAGGCTGTGGGTCTGTTCTACTCATGAACTTGAGGGACAGTAGGGTTGTGGGAGTGGTGCCAAGTGGTGCCAACTTTGCTTTATTGCATGGTCATCGTTAGAAAGCAGTGGTGAAAGGCAGTGGGCTTGCCTTGTACGTGGGAATGCTGAGCTCCGCCGCCAGCCCAGCGCTGCTCCGCTGGGGACCTGCAGTGATAGATGGAGAAGCGGAGTCTGGGCCACAGCCATTCACCCAAGGCCACATCTCCCCATTTGAACCCTGTAGCTGCCATTACAAACTGCACAAACTTGGTGGCTTGAAGCAACACAGCATCATTCTCTTATGGTTCTGGAGGCCAGAAGTCCAGAATCAGCGGCATGGGCTAACGTTAGGGTGTCGGCGGGACTGGCTCCTTCAGGAGGCTCCAGGGACGCTCCGTGTCCTTGCCTTTTTCCACGTGCGGAGGTGCCCGCCTGCGTTGCCTCATGCCCCTTCCTCAAATCCCTCCTTCTCTGCCTCCACATCTCCTTCTCTGGCTCTGACCCTCCCGCCTCCCTCTCATAAGGACCCTTGTGATGACATTAGGACCCTTGTGCCACCAGACAGTCCAGGCTCCTCTCCCTTCCCTAGAGCCTTAATCATACTTGCAACGTTTCTACAAGGGAACCCATGGCCAGGTTCTGGGATTTGGATGGGGATGTCTTCTTGGGGGCTGAGATCAGGCTGCCCCACCCCCAGCAGGAAAGCCAAAGAGATGAGATGGTGGTTCCCATGATTGCTCTCCCCGGGACCCAGAGACCTGGGTGGCTCTTCCCATCCTTTGTCCACACCGCGTGGTGGCTCCCATGGCTCTTCCCATCCTCCGTCCATACCACGTGGCTGTTCCCGTGGCTCTTCCCATCCTCTATCCACACCATCTGGTGGTTCCCATGGCTCTTCCCATCCTCTATCCACACCATGTGGCGGTTCCCATGGCTCTTCCCATCCTCCACCCACACCGCGTGGCGGTTCCCGTGGCTCTTCCCAGCCCCCGTCCACACCACGTGGTGGTTCCCGTGGCTCTTCCCATCCTCCATCCACACCGCGTGGCGGTTCCCGTGGCTCTTCCCGGCCTCTGTCCACACTGCGTGGTGGTTCCCGTGGCTCTTCCCATCCTTGGTCCACACCGCAGCTGCGCTTCTTTGGATGCGAGGGTCTAAGCTTAAGATCTTTCAGAGCAAGTCTGGCCCTGCTCCACGGGGCTCCTCTTTCCTCTTTACCTGCTCCCGGCTGGCTGATCGCTGCTGTCTGACCAGCCTTGTCACGTCCCCTCCTTGTCAGGTTCCACCCGGCCTGGAACCTTCCATCTCACCCCTGGCCTCCCAGCCCTTGCCCCACTGCTGCTCCTCCGTGCAGCCTGGGGACCCTGCAGCTTGTTGGTGCCCTGGCCCGGGGCATCTTGGTGCTCAGTGTTTGTGGGGCGGATGGATGGGTGGATGTGTGGACACTGAGCTGTAGATGAAGGAAATTTACTTATTTATTTTTTTGAGATGAAGTCTTGCTCTGTGTCCCAGGCTGGAGTGCAGTGGCGTGATCTTGGCTCACTGCAATCTCCACCTCCTGGGTTCAAGTGATTCTCCTGCCCCAGCCTCCTCGGTAACTGAGACTACAGGCATGTGCCACCACACCTGGCTAATTTTTCTATTTTTAGTAGAGACGGGGTTTTACCATGTTAGCCAGGATGGTCTCGATCTCCTGACCTCATGATCTTCTTGCCTCGGGATCCCAAAGTGCTGGGATTACAGGTGAGCCACCGCCCGGCCCAGGAAAGTTATTTTTAAAGCACATGTAACCGACTGGCCTGGCATGTGGCCTCCCAGTCCATCCCGCCTGCTGGTTCCAGGGGCCAGAGCCTGCAGCAGGAGGCTCGCAGGCCACATGCTTTTACTTAGGATGAAGGTTTTAAAGCCACTTGGAAGCAAAGTTTGGCCACTTCCACCGCTCTCAAATCAGCAAATATTTACTGAGCATCTGTGAGTGGAAGACAGTTCTCCAGGGTGGGGCAGATCAGTGCGGCCACCACGCCCTCCACAAAAATGCCTGTGGCCGGGGGCTTTAGCTCTCCCTGACTCGCTATGTAGCTGTGTGTGACAACATGCACACACAGAGGAAATGTCTCCAACTGTTAAATATGGTGTGAGGCTGAAGCCATGAGGGAAGGCCGCGGGGTGGAGCTCTGACCTGTGGGAGCCATGGTGACCTGAGCTGGGCTCACGGGGACAGGGTTCTTAAGGGATTGTGTATTTTTAGGGTGGCAACGGTCGAGAGCCCAGGAGAGGGGCCAGCTGGGCCGGCTGGGGTCACAGTGCACAGGGTCCCAGGCTGCCCCCACCACCGTGCAGCTGGGTGATGCTGGCCAGGCCGTCGCACCTCCATGGCTGGGCTTCCCCAGGTGTGCGGGGGCTCTTCATGCATCTGCGTGAATGGCCAGGGTGGGCAGAGCTGCCAGAAGGGTTGGTGGTCAGGAGGGGCCCTCCTGAAGCAGAAGTTTATCTTTGGAGATTTCTGAGTGGGCGGACTTGGCCCAAGTAGAAGGTCAGATGAAGCAATTAGAGAAATCCCCAAGGAGGAGGCCCTGCGTTCCTCACTGTGCTTGGCCGGCTCACCGCTCATCCAGCCAGGTGTCACCTCCTACCTGTGCTGCGTAAATGGATTCTAATTGCCTCCTTTCCCTCCGTCACTTCAAGAATGGTCTTGGAAGCCATAAAGGAAATTAGTTTCAGGTGGAAGCCTACTTTTACTGTGGCGGAGACCAAACTGTTAATTACCTGGAAATCACGTGAGGATTTTTAGACTGAAAAGTTTTTTTCTTGGGTTTAACTTTTCATAGATATTAATTATAGATATCGGCGTTAGCCCACTGAAATAATTCCTCTCTCAAGAGATTCAAGACATTTAAAAAACGATTCCTTGTGCAACATAATGCATATTCTTTGTCTCTATTTATGCTCGGTATATGGGATGGAAATAGGAGACTGGGGGATGTGAGCATGATTAGACGTCTTTTTTTTGCATTTAATTAAAGGTTGATTGCATACTGCATGTGTGTTTTCAGATCTGTGAAGCCAGTGGGAATTTGAGGGCAAAGGTCAAGGAGGCAACCCTTCAATGTCGTCGCTGTGAATCCCAGTAGGAGTGTCAGGACTTGCCTCTCTGCGGCCTGCACTGTGCCAGCCACGCTCACGTCTGGGAAACGCTGTCCGGACTTTCCCAGCGCACTTAGGATAAAACCCGAACCCTTTCTCCGGCCCTTTCTCATTCCGCTGACCTTACTGCACGGCCCCCGGGCACTCTGCTCTGGAACGCGGTGCTCCCTTGCACTCTGCCATTCTGTGTTCTTGTAGCTTCTGGAACGTGCCAGGCCCTTCCTACCTCAGAGCGTGTGCCTGGGTGACTCCCTCTGCCCGGCGTGGATGGCTGCTCCTGCTCACTTTGGGGACCCCCGTGTCCTTCTTCTCCACACCACCTAGGCCTCCTGCTCGTTTCCTTCGTTATGTTCTGCAGATCGGATTTAGCGGATCTTTTTGTCTATGCTGCGAGGGTGTGTGTGTGTTGGTTCGTGTCTATGAGAAATAACAGCTTTCTGAAGGCAGAGACAATGTCAGACTCCAGGACCATATGGAGTTTGAGGTGACCCATGGGACAGCCCGTGTCAATGTCTCCTGAACCCAGACTCTGGGTTCTCTAACTTGGCTTGAGAATATCTGCTGACTGAGTCCCATGCTGGGGAGCCTGGTTTAACGGGTCCGGCCTGAGGCCTGGGCACCTGGATGGTTCACTGCCGAGGGCTGTGTATGAGTCTGTTCTCATGCTGCTGTAAGGATACACCCGAGACTAGGCCATTGATAAAGGAAAGAGATTTAATTGACTCACAGTTCAGCATGGTTGGGGAGGCCTCAGGAGACTTAAAGTCATGGTGGAAGGGGAAGGGGTAGCAAGGCGCCTTCTTCATAAGGTGCAGGAAGAAGTGCAGCAGGAGAAATGCCAGACACTTATAAAACCATCAGATCCTATGAGAACTCACTCACTAATCCGAGAACAGCCTGAGGGAATCCGTGATCCAATCACTTCCCACCGGGTCCCTCCCATGACACGTGGTGATCATGGAAACTACAATTCAAGATGAGATTTGGGTGGGGACACAGCCAAACCATATCAGGCTGGGAATTTGGAGGGCCTGTGGGTGGCCCACAGGGCAGGTAGGACCCTGGTGTGCAGGGCATAGACCTTACCCACAGCAGCTGTGCCGTGAGACCCTCACTCTTGCTCCCTGTCTTCTGTACCCTCGTGTTCCACCATGATGACTCCAGGTCATTGTCAAAATAAAGAAGTGTTTGGTTTGCTGGATTTAAGAGGCCAGAAATTTGTGTAATGGATTTCAGAACTAGTTCTACCAAGAGTGTATACAGTTTAGAACAATAGCTGTCCACTGACACTCAAAGCGGAGACCTTCATTTTACAGGAGTTGGGCCGAGACTTCAGATTCTGAGGCCTGACCTGTCTGCGTGCCGGGCTGGTGGCAGGCAGCTCTGATGTGCACGGCGGCCCTGCACTGAGGGAGACTGCTGGGTGCCATGGGACACAGCGAGGAGCTGTCCTCCTGGCCTCCTGAGGCAGAAACTCTCTCCCTGGTGTGTGACATGAATTGCTTATGGTAAGCTCCTGCCACTGAGTATGCAAAATGGTGTCCATGGGCCTTACCTGAGTCTTCTCTGCACCCCACTCCTGGATTCAAGGCAGGGTAAAGTGATTGAAAGAAAAGGAATGAGTGGATGAAGGCCTGGCAGAGAGAGAAGGAAGATGCCATTCTCCTGATTCCTGATGCCAAGCAGGGCCAGACGGAGCCAGGGACTTGTTCAATTTTCAAGCCGATTTTCTGGAAATATCTATTAAGCATTGGTTTAGACCGGCGAGGTTGATTCAGGCAAGGGGCTGCTGTCTAGCTCAGAGGGAGTGGGGCCAGTTGATAGTCCCCCAGTTCTGGAAAGTTCCATGTGCAGGGACCTGAATGAAGTGCCTATGGCTTCTATTTGCAGCCCCGTTTTGCACGCTGTGGGGTGGCTTCCCCGGGGCATCCCTGTGCGAAACGTACCACTTGCCGGCTCCTTCCCAAGGCCAAGATTGGTCACCGAGCAGCAGGAAGTGACTGAGGCGACGGATTTGCAAGAAATTTCCAACACATCCCACATTTAGTTCGTTTTATGTCTCTAGTTGCCATAGAAAGAAAATGATTAATTAAGCAACACCCACACAGGTTGTTTAAAAAAGGAATTATTTTTCAAAACAAAGTAATGCCCCAATGGTTTGTCAGAGAGAGGGAAGAAAGCTTTAATAAGTAGAATGCTTTTTAATAAATCATAATTATTTATGTGGGTAAAGGTGTCAGCTCAGTGATAGCTCCCAATTAAACATCTAATCGTGCTGACTTTGCCCTTCGTACTCACAGAGCCGACCATGCCCCTGTGGGTTGACCAGATGTCCCCAGGTATCTGTGGGCAAATATGATCACCTTTCTTCCCCTCCAGTTTCTGAACTGATGTCCTTGAGGAGTTATTACAAGACTTTGGTGTGTATCAGAATGTCCTGAGGACTTGTAAAGGCAGAGATGGGAGCTCACTGCAAACATCCTGGCCCCACCAGACGCCCAGCCTGAGTGGGCCCAGCAACTGCAGTTTGAATGAGCTCTCTGGGTATTACATGTATATGTCCCCGGGTGAGCCTTTCTCAGGCAGTGTGGCCAGCGGAACCACAGAGCTCCGTAGTGACCTCCAGTGTGACTGAGAATGCCCTTGGCACTCTTCTAGTTCAAGGTGTGCAAGAGCTCGAATTGAACTGGGGGCAGATTCGGATTACCCCAGGTCACCCACCACTGAACAGAACTGTTGCAACCACAGGGATGTCAGTGGGGCAGAGGTTTGGCAAAAGCCACCCAGCCCTTAACATGCATTGGGCCTGTGAGGGCATGGGGGACACAGGGAAGAAAAGGCAGAGGCCCTCCCTCCTGAAGCCCACAGTCCAGGGAGAGGAGGCAAAGTCAACACCTGTCTTCCAGAGCTGTTGGGCCGTGGAGTGGACAGCTCATTCTGTAGGAGGGCCAGGCGGGCTTCCTGGAAGAGGAAGCGCTTCACTGACTTGCAGAAAGATGTGAAGTGAAGCATATATTTATTGAGTATTTTCCGAGTGTTTGGTCCTGTGATAGGACGCATTGGTTCAGTAAGGACCAAGCCTTTCAGATCCTGACCTTCACGGAGCATGGGAGAGACGCAAAAAACCTAAAAACAGTGAAATAAGTTCAGATGGGGCTAAGTGCTATGGGGAAAGCAGAGCAAGTAATGACCTGCCTGGGTCAGGGTGGTCAGGATGGCTTTGGAGCCCGCCAGGCAAGGGGAAAGGGTGTTTAGGGGCCTCAGAGGATGGAATGATCTGGGCATGTTCTGGGGACAGAAAGGGTCATGTGACCCAGCAACGCACTCCTAGGTATAAGCTCCAGAGAGATGAGGACCTGTGTCCCCACTGCTGCAGGATTCATGGTACGCAAAGGTGAAACAGCCCGAATGTCCAGCAACAGACATGCAGATAAACACAATGTGGCCCATCCGCATGGGGAAACGTTATTCAGCCACGGAAAGGATGAAGCCCTGACACCTGATATGTGATGAACCTTGAAAACATGACACTCAGTGAAGAAGCCAGCGACGAACAGCCACCTCCTGCGTGGATGCGTGTCTGTGGAAGGTCTAGAATAGGGACAGCCACAGAGGCGGAAAGCAGGTCAGGGGTTGCCTGGGACTGGCGAAGAGTGGGGCGCGGGGACGGAGGCGCTCTGAAGTGGACTGGCGGTGCGCGCGGGGACCTGGCTTGGTGCACTGTCCGGCAGGCCGATGAGATTCCAGCGGAGCTGTTAAAAAGAAGGGTAGTGCGGCTGGCCGGGGCAGGGAGCTGGTGCAGGGAGGGAGGCTGCGTGCTGCGGTCAGGCTCCCCAGGCTGCGGCTGAGAGAGCGGGAGGGTCTGGAAAGGGCAGTGTGGGAAGGGCCGGGGCGGGTTTATCTGTGCGGGGTGTGGGCGTGGGCGCAGCAGGGTGGTCGTGGGGCCAGCCCGAGGAGGGGTTCCTGCAGAGGAGCTGCAGGAGGCTGGAAAACCATTCCTCTTCTCCCTCCGCTCCGCCTCGACTCATTCACTCATGAACACGCAGAGGCGTCTTTGCTTTTTTCAGGCAGGCCCTGGCTGGGTGGCGGACGGAGGGCTCCCCTGCCTGGATCCTAACTGGACCCCAGGACAGTGAAATCCCAGACTTCGTGAACTGCGAATTTGCCAAGTTTTGTATTGTATTAAAAACACCAACCAACCAAGCGACACAAAACGCAGACTCATGTTATGACGAAGGACAGAACTCACGCTCATGTTAGACCTCGCAAGAGGAGAGGCCTAAGGAGAAAGAAACTGACCATAACCCACATTCTCATTCCTCACGGGTGCCAACGGCCAGCTTTGTGGTGGCTTCCCATCCGTTTTCTTCTGTGCAAAGATAAGGACCTTAGTGTATATGTACACACAGATACACATACACACACACACACACAGACACACACACAAACATACACTCACAGACACAGACACACACACTGACACACAGGCACACACACAGACAAAAACAGGCACACACAGACATACAGACACACACACACAGACACACACACAGACATACAGACACACATACAGGTACGCAGACACACACATAGGTCCATAGACACACACAAACACACTCACACAGAGACACACACACACACACTCACAGAGTTTGGAATTATTCTTTGTGCACCTAATGTTATATTGTATGCATTCTCTTACCTTGGTGAAAATCCTTTGAAAAGGACAGGTGACCACACGGTCATTTCTTTATTTTTCTATCCCTGTGTTCTTGGAATGATGCCAATTTAAAAAGTCTAAGTAATTATACTGACGTGCATTCACCCAAGGAATCCCCGTGGATAGAACTCTTTATCCATGTGTCTGGTGGTTTTCTGGGATGAATTCTCTCTGGAATGAGGTCACCAGGTCAGAAGTCAGGAATCGGGCGTGCCCTCAGTGCCCTGCAGATGTTTTCTAGACACGTCCACCACGGCACCCCACAGTCACAGTGTGGCTCGTGTGTGCTTCAGGTGCAGCCGCCTGGGGGCCTCCTGGTGCCTTCCTGGGAAGGGCTGGGCTTCGGAAGGGCATCCTGGAAGATGCCTGGTCTGGCCTGTGGCCCACACCTATGCCATTTGACCCTGGTGGCCTCATCCTGAAGTCCATGCTGTTGAGTGACACGTGAGGTGCGTCACTCCTCTGGGCCTCAGTTTTGTCATCTGTTCAGAGGGATGTCTGATGCTTACCAGGCGCAGAGTAGGAACTCAATGACTGTTGGGTATTAATACTTGTATCAGCAAATTCATATAGATATGCAAAGAGGGTGTAGCTGCTGAGTGAGCTGGGGTCCCAGGGCTGGCATGCTGGTTCCAGGGCCCCTCTAGGCACCGCAGCAGAACGCAGATCCAGACCCATCTGCTGGGAAGTTCCCAGGAAGCTGGGCTCTGCCCAGGTGGCTCGGGAACCTTGCAGGGCTGAGCCCCAGGGGGCAGGCCGGGGAGCATGGCTGAGCCAGGCTGGGGAAGGCAGGTCGGTCTGACAACGTTTAATTTTCTCCTTCAAATCTGCCTCTAGCTTAATCCTCCTCGACTGTGAAGACAAATGCTCCATTAAGGCACCAAACGGGGACATGGAAGGCCTTTTTAATAATTTGTGATGGGTGGGAAGGGCGAGAGGAGGTGGGGCTGCAGCCTCTGGGAAGCGGCTGCAGCAGGTTTTGGGCAAGTCGTGTTCTCTGGTCTCAGAATCCTCGCCTCGTGGCCTCGTGGCCTCGTGGCCTTTTGCTTTGGTGAGCTGCTGCTTCTGCCTGCACCTCATGACCCATGGTGGTCCGTGGGGGGGGAGTGTATTAGTCCGTTCTTGCATTGCTGTGAAGAAACGCCCGAGACTGGGTAATTTATAAAGAAGAGAGCCTTGACTGGCTCACAGTTCCCCAGGCTGTGTGGGAAGCATGGCATTATTGGCTTCAGGGGAGGCCTCAGGGAGCTTTTATTCATGGCGGGAAGGCTGCAGGCATCTTACCTGGCAGGAGAAGGGGAGAGAGAGAGAGAGAGAGAGAGAGACGGGGAGAGAAGGAGAGAGGGAGAGAAAGGAGGTGCTGCACACTTTTTTTCTGAGATGGAGTCTCGCTCTGTAGCCCAGGCTGGAGTGCAGTGGTGTGATCTCGGCTCACTGCAACCTCTGCCTCCTGGGTTCCGGTTCAAGCAATTCTCTTGCCTCAGCCTCCCCAGTAGCTGGGACTACAGGCACGAGCCACCATGCCCAGCTAACTTTTGTATTTTTTAGTAGAGATGGGATTTCACCATGTTGGCCAGTCTGGTCTTGAACTCCTGACCTTGTGATCTGCCCGCCTTGGCCTCCCAAAGTGCTGGGATTACAGGCGTGAGCCACCGCACCCAGCTGGTGCTACACGCTTTTAAACAACCAGATCTCGTGAGAACTCACTTACTGTATAGTACAAAGGAGGGAGGTACTAAATCATTCATGCGAACTCCACCCCGTGACTTCCCCCAGGCCCCACCTCCCACACTGCGGATTACAGTGAGTGAGGGATCAGGGGCTCCTGTGGACCTCCTGCTTCTTCCACTCCTTCCCCTTCCAGGACAATCCTGGGGCTTGGTCCTCTCTCATGAGCTCACTGAGGGCTGAGTGGACCCAGAGGACCCTGAGCTTCATTAAGTGTGAGTTGTTTTTACCAAGGATATTTCATGTGGGGCAAGACATGTGACATCTTTGCTTTGGTGTAAATAGATCAATCTTCTCTCTACCTCATGGGGAGTGATGTCTACAACTTATGTTCTACAAAATGCTTCAGAGGGAGAAAGAGAATATGATCCAATTATACAAAATATGTTGGTGGACTCCTGTTGATCCTTCAAAACCCTAATGTAGAATTGCCTCCTCCATGTAGACCTTCCTGATTACCCTGGCAGAGTTACAGAGTTACTCACGCGTTCCTCTACCTGTGCTGTGCTGCACACGCATTTCTATGGCTGGGTGAGCACTGTGATCGTGGCTGCAGTCACGGCTCCTGGATGTGTGCATTGAGCCTGCTGGACTGTGAACTGTGAGCAGAGGGACCAAGGCCTCTTCACCTAAGTGCTGTACCCAGCCCTGCTTGTGGCTCAGAGCGGACCAGAATCATTCTCTGTTGAATGCAAAGACTGAGAAAGCGTTTTGCCGAATTGGAAGCGCAACAGAAACGCTGACTGCATCCCCTCACTGAACTCTTCCTCCGGCTTCTCCTCTCTCAGTTGTTCTGAGCCAGCGTGGCTCTGCCAGCGCTTGGTGATGGCTGCAGTCCTGGGAAGGGGCTGGGACCGGGGCTCACCCCTGCTCACTTTGTGGTTCAGGCCCAGCTGGGGGTTGGGGGTGATCGCCACTTGAGCTTCCGAGTGTGGTTTTTGCTGCCAGGCCAGGCTGGAGCTGGGGCACGGGGCCTGCATGGGCATCTGCATCTGCTCCCTGTGAGCCGGGCCACGGGCGGCACACACATCTCTCTCCTCTTGTGCTCTCAGGGCTGCTGCGGGCGTTCTCTGCCGTGGACGCGTTGGGGCTTCCTCCCAGTAGAGCCTGCAGAGCAGTGGGACAGCTGTCATGAGGCCAGGCCTGCAGTGAGGGGTTCCTGCAGAGGAGGCAGAGGCTGCGTGGCCTTTTGGGTCCCAGCCTTGGAAGCCACAGTGTCACTTCCAATCCAATGTCAACCTGTCAGAAGCCTGCCTGGGTTCAGGGGGAGGGAACAAAGGCCCTGTCTCTCAGTGAGAGCAATGCTAAAACACTTGGGCTGTGTTTGAACTCCCACCATGAGAACACATGGCTCTGGAGGGCTGAACCCCCGAAAGACAGGTTCCATAGCCCGGGGCCTCTGATCTCCAGCAATGGCTTTCCTCGCTGCTGGGAGGGCTGGAAGTTGCAATGCCAGCACTGAGGGAGTGCCCACCATGGCAGGCACCAGGCATGCATTCCCTTCTCTGCTCCCAGCCCTGGGCGGTGGCTTCACTGAGCCCCTTTGGGGCTGAGGCTTGGAGAGGTATGCAGTCGGCCTGAGGTCACAGAGCCCAAGGAGCGGAGCGTCGATTGGAAGCTGGGTCTGTCTGGCCCCAAGCCGGGCCTTTTTGGGCCCCCACGAGTCCTTATGGGGCGGGAGCTGACGGAGCCCTGCGAATTGCAGCATCATCAGTGCCGTTCCGTTTGCTCGAGGGTTAAGTCCAGATGTCTGTGACGGCTGGGGTTGGGGGAACGTATGAGGGGAGTCGTCCCTCACGCGCGGAGGCCAGAGGGGCTGTTTCTTCCAGCCACACTGACAACGGCCCAGCCCGCTGCACATCATTTGAGACAAAGAGAAGCACGGCCCCTTCCCCTGAGGCCCACTAATCCAGACCGCCATCTGTCCCCAGCTTTCACAGGCCTCCTCCCTCAGAGTCACCGCTTAGGGTAAGACGCATCGGCCCTGCGGCAGCTCAGTGTAAGCTGTCCCTGTGCCGGAGCTCACGGGCAGGCCTTGCTCCCTGGGTGGGCGATAGAGGGAGGGGGCAAACCTGATCCCCAGGCCACGTCTTCAAGGACAGCGGGGAAGCACCGGGGCGTGGCCTCTTTCTGTTTTTGGCTTCTCCCTACTGGGTGTCCTCATCTCCAGGATCACAAGGCGTGAACTGAACGATGCCTCACTAGCGAGTGGGTTCATGGATGCGTGAGGTGTGCCTGAAAGGCAGTGGGGCCGTCCCTGCTGGTGCCACTGTGGCGGCGGGTGTGACCAGGGCCCCTCACGTTTCATCCACGTGATTGCACCTGCTCTCATGCACGTGCATGCGCTCACACACACGCGGGCGGCCCTGCGGACAGGACGAAACATCAGCCTGAGAAATTCTGGGATGGAACCCAGAGGCCAGCGGTGCTTCAGGCCTCTGGATGGGCTCCAGCCTGGCTCCACACCCACCCTGCACCCGAGGGCCTCCCCGAGGCCTGTGTGTCCCGCACGTCCGCACCCAGTGCTCATTACCGCTGGCTCTGGGTTCCCCTTTCCCGCACTCTGGCCCCCCTCTCCTCTGCATAAGCCCAGGTGAGAGAGCCACTTTCTTCTTGACTTCTCCAGAAAACTCTGTTCTCATGGGGCTTTGTGGGTAACGTGGGCTTGCTTGAGATTTGGTGGGAGGCGTCAGGGGGCACCCTCTGCGCGGAGGCCTGGGGCGAAGCGCTCCCTCCAGCCTCCTTGCCGGGGAGTCGTTTCCCGGCCTCGCCCCCCGCGCCGCGTCCTCCCTCCTTCCTTGCCTTTCGCCTCTGTCTTATTTCTTCTCCCCAGGCCCCAAGACCAGCTCAGCAAAGCCCTCCGGGTCCTCAGGCAGGGCGGCTGAGCCATTCTGTGGCGGGTGCCTGCTGTCCCCTCTCCTGAAACCTTCCTGTCGGGGCCGTCCTGGAGGAGGGCGGCTTCCTCCCTGGAGGCGTGGTGGCTTCAGTGTGCCGGGGAGGGCGGGGACGTCTGGTTTCTCCTCTGGGGCTCCTCATCCAGCTGGGGGCAGGGGGTGGCAGGAGCTGAGGACGACTGGAGGGGAGGAGGTGGGAGCTGACGGGTGGCAGTTCTTGGCTGCGGTGTCCTTTGCCAGGGCTGCCGTGACAAAGGACCCCAGGCTGGGGGGCTCCCACAGCGGAGGCTGACTCCTCACCGTCCTGGAGGCTGGAAGGCTGACACGAGGTGTCGGCATGGTTGGTTTTATTGCGAGGCCTCTCTCCTTGGCTCACAGGTGCCGTCTTCTCCCGGCGTCCTCGAGGGGTCTTCTGTCTGCGTGTGCCTGCGTCTTAATCTCCTCTTCCTGTGAAGACACTGGTCACATTGCATCAGGACCCTTTCTGACCATCTTATTTTAATGTAATCACCCCTTTAAAGGTCCCGTCTCCAAATAAATACAGGCAGGTTCTGCGGTGAGGGTATTAATTAGGGCTTCAACAGATGGGTTTTGAGGGGACACAGTTCCATGTGTAAGTCACCTGCTGTGTGTCAGGAGCCATGGGGTGGCCCGAAACTTGGTGCCTAAAAGCAGGATTTCAGCAAGGGCAGCTTCGGAGCTGACTCGTCTGCCGATCCTGAAACCTGGCCTACTCCTTGCTTTCTCTGTCCTGTCTTAAAGGTGAAGGTGATTGTCCTGCCTACATGGGCTCATGCTGAGAAATAGGCAGGGGACATGGACTCCGCCAGGCCCCTGCATGGGGAGGAGTGGAGAAAGGGACATCTCTAGGTCCACCTGTGGGAGTTGAGGGACTGCTCCACTCCGGGACCGTCAGTGCGGCTCTGGGGTCAGGGCTTGGAGCCTGCAACTCTGTCCAGCTGCACTGGAGCTGCATGGGGCATGGGGCTGGGGGGCTGGGCCCACCCCTAGGACCTTCAGCCCATGTGGCCAGGGCCACCATCGCCACAGGGGAGTGCCCCGTGGTGTTCCTCCATGGCGTCAGCAGCTGGGCTGGTGCCCCCGGATGGACTGGGTGGATCCCAGTCCTGTTGGCCAGGCCAGGGCTGGAAGCGCCCATTCCTGTGGCCAGGCTGCCCCGTCCCAGCTCCGAGTGGACGCGCGGGAGGCCTGCTGTGCCTCGCTCTGCTCACAGCCTGGTCTGTGGGGTGTTCCTGGGCACTGAAGCCCCTTTGGTTTTGTCCCTTTTGCTATTCCGTGTTCTGGGCCTGCCTGTGAGGTGGTCCTTTCTGCTTTTGGGTACGGGGCAGTTGGTCGTGCTCGGAACCCAGAGGCGGGAGCTCTCCTCCAAGGGCAGCCCTGTCTTCCTCTGCCCAGCCTGTTTCCTCCCCCGTAATGTCTCCTTCCCCTATAATTCCCATACGGTGAGCGCTCTCCCACCTTTCCCTGCCATGACCCCTTAAAGAATGTCCCTGCCACCAGCTGTCAGGAGCCCCTCTCCCCAGGAGGTGCTCAGTGACAATTTCTTAACCCCCAGGACTGAGAATCAAGAGGATCTAAGGACTCCATCCTCTTCCCTTGCTCCAAGGGCTCCAGAACCTTTCCAGAAAGAGCACCTCTGTCTTTGAAGCTGGTCTTCCTTCCCAGGGAGACTCCTTGCTGGAGGGCTCCCAGGCTTCCAGCACAGATTATCCGAATTTCCCTCTTTCCGTAGCTTGCCTGGAATTCCTCCCGTCACGATCTGGACCAAACCTTACTTGGCTCATGCCCAGGGCACAGAGGGCTCAGGTCACTCAGAGGCTGAGAAAGGGTCTAGGAGCTTCTGCCATGGTCGTGGGTGTTCCAAGGTCGTGGGTGTTAGATCTGCAAGGTGTTCTCATAGTCAAGTCTACAGTGGCTTTGGGTAGGAGCAGAGCAGTGTTGGTGTGCTCACGTATGAAGGAGATGAAGACACCTGGTGCATTGGTCCGGGTTCTCTGGAGAAACAGAGCCAGTAGGAAGCATGTGCCTAGATCTGTAACTGTATCTATATCTAGAGATTTTAATGTATGTATTTTCATATCTGTGACAGAGATTTGCTATAAGGAACTGGCTTACATAAAGATGGAGGCTGGCAGGTCCAGAATCTGCAAAGCCACTGTCCCAGTTGGAGTCCGAAGGCTGGCAGACGGGTGTAGAGCCTGGGAGAGCTGGTGCTCCAGGCTGAAGGCTGTCAGCAAGATGATTCTCTTTGAAGTGGGGGAGGGTCAGCCTTTGCTTCTATCCAGGCCTTTAACTGAGTGGATGAGGCTGGCCTACACTCTGGAGGGCAGGATGATTCACTCAGTCTCCTGATTTATACGTTAATCTCATCCAAATACACCCCTGCAGAAACACCCAGAATAATGCTTGACCAAATATCTGGGCACCCCATGGCCCAGTCAAGTTGACACATGAAATTAACCATCACATCTGGTAATATCATCCACTCATCCATCCATCCATCCATGCATTACTCACCCATTTGTCTGCATCTGTCCATCCATCCATCCATCCACTTATTTTTTCATTCACTTAGCTAACGTTTATGGAACTCCTGCACTGTGTTGTGCACTGGAGAACCCCATGTGACCAGGACAGCCTGATGAAAGTAAAGCATCCTGCACGAGGGGCCAGGCCACATTCAGTGGAGACACAGAGAAGGAGAGGGTCGTTCTTTTTGTGGGGGAGGATTTGGAAGGACTTTATAATGGAGGTGGCCTTTGCACTTTAAGAATGAATGTGACTGCCACGGTGTGGGTGGTCAGCAGAATAGGCATTCCAGACTGAGGGCATTAGAATAAGGAGATAATTGTGGCATGTGGGGGCTTTGGGAGAGAGACCCAGACTCTCGGGGTGGGGTGAGATTGGAGACGGGCTTGGGCTAGATTATGGAGTGTCGCTCACAGGGTGCCCTATGACCCAGGACATCCACAGCACCTGGGTGCTGCTGGCGATGCAGATGTCTTGGCCCAGCCTGGAGTTGCGTTCTGACAAGGGCCCTGTGATTGCTGGGATTGCGACATCTGAGCAGCAGAGCTGGATGACGGAGCTGTGGACGGCCTTTGCGGAGGGTGGTGGGAGAGTGACCGTCCTGCATAGCTTGGGACACGGTGTGGAGCAGGATTGGAGGGATGGGGACTGCAGGCCCTAGGGGACCCATGGGCCTGTGGGAGTAACCTGGGGAGTAGCAGGGAGGCCTGGGCTCCGGCAGGATGGATGAGGAGAAAGCTGCCTGGTGATGAGGAGGAAGGGTGACACTCCAGTGCTGCTGCGGCCTCTGCCTGGGGAGACTGCTGATGTCTGAGCCAGCCTAGTGTCCATTCCCGTGGGCTTTGCTCCTGGTGCTGCCAGACTCCTAGGGTCCAGGGCCTGGCACCTATGCCAGAGAGTGCTGGTTAGTTAGTGAGCGAGGTGTGGCGTGCCAGCCTCAGTATGCTGCCCCCCACGGCAGCCCGGGATGGTGGATTTATTCTTTTCATCATCTCTACGGTCCCTCAGGGTTCTGGGTCCAACTCTTAATTTACTTCCCTGCCAAGCCTTGTGGTCCGTGACCTTTAGACTCCCGCTCAGCTCCTACATTTCAATCTGAGCCCTCGGCGCTGGGGCTTTGCATAATGTGGGTGCTCCCGCCCGCGCCAGCCGCGCCATTTCTGTGGAGGATGCCACACTGTGCTGATGCTTCCCCTCCCCAGCCCACGGGGAGACACCCTGGGCCGCCTTGGTAGGCAGGATGCTGTGGGTCCCACTCTATGGACAGGGACGCCGTGGGGGCACCCAGGGCACGTGGTTCAGTTCCACCCAGCAGACTGCCATGCATCAGCCTCTGGGGGCGAGGATGGTCTCGAAGTCAAGATTAGGTAAGGCACTGGAGAACCTTCGCCCTTGGGGAGCATTTGGTTGATGGGGTCACAGCTGCATGGTCAGAGACAATGTGTCAGACAGGCACAGTGTTGGATGGTATTCCCCAAAGCTCCCTGCTGTGCTGCACCAGGCACCTCCTGAGGCCTTCTGGGGCACAGGGCAGCTGAGCCCAGGAGGCAGACTTCAGCGCCTGCACATTCAGCTACTGCCTCCCACATGGAGGAGGCCGGGCTGGGCACAGGTGGGGCTCCCAGATGCCCTAGGGAGGCCAGGCACTGCCACTGTGTGCAGCGGGAACCGCAGGGCGGAGGGAGCCTGCTGGAGCAGCCCGGAGAGCTGGGAAGGGCGGTGCGGGACCCAGACTGTGGACCAGGCCTGCAGAAGCCATGGTGGGGACAGGAGCACATCCAGGGTGTCCTCATGATGACGTCTCCTGGCCACTTCTGAGCGCCTGCTCCAGGGCAGATGTAGCCCTCATCACATCCTCCACAACCTCCACACAGCCCACAGGTTGGGACCCTGTTTCCATTCAGGGGCCCGGACACTAGGCTGTGGGGCAGTGCAGACCCTTGGGGGGTTCAGGGTGAGCAGATGCTCGGTGCATTGCAGACCCTTGCGGGATTCAGGGTGAGCAGGCACTGGTAGTTGTGGGGGCTGGGGGTGGGCAGGGTGGAGGCCAGGATGAGGACTCAGGAATGAGGCTGGTGGTCACCACATGGTACAGCGCTTCTCAGGTGGGTAGTTCTAAAGCCCCCAGGTAGTACTGGCCTGGCACCCCAGTCTGACACTGCGGGGTGGGCTTCTGAGTGTCAGAGCCAGGCCATCCTGCATCTGAGTCCTGTCCCTGGCTCTGCCCACCTGGGCCTCAGGCGAGTCTGTGCTCCTGCGTGCCTCAGTTTTCCCATCTGTGAAATGGGTGCTGTGGTGCAGACGTCAGAGGGTGGCGGGGAGGAGGCTGAGGTTTGCACTTGTGATACACTGTCCTGTCCTCTGTCCTGTCCCTTCCCCAGTCTCAGTTTTTGCATCTGTGAAAGGAGGCTGTTGGGTCGGGGGCAGGATGGAAAGGGGTGGGGTGGACCATATCCCTGAGCCTCTCCCAGGAGCCCGTGCATCTGTGCAGGGAGCATGGGGGGTAATGGACCGGTCACTCCCTCCAAGCACTTGATCCTGGCAGCTCCGTCTCCCCAGGTGCCAGAGTTACTGGGACAAGGAACTTGATTCCCCACCAGAAAGACACCTGGGATTTGTGCTTTCACCACAGTGGCAGGTTCTTCCCTTGCCCCTAAATGTACTGATTCTTCTGATGCCTTGATTTTGAGAAGCACTGGGGCTGAGCTGCCTGGGGCGGAGGATGGCAGCGGGGCTTTGCGGTTGAGGGGACGCTGTCTTCTCCATGGCCTCCGCCAGCCAGCCTGCTCTGCTGCTGCAGAAACGAGGGTGCTGAGTTCTCCCAGAAGTTGACAGTCATTGCCACGTTACTGGTTTTTCATTATTTTTGGGAAGGCAGTATTTGAATTGCATCCCATGCTGTGCACTGGTTGTTGGCCTGAGGACTTCCAGGAACACTCTGTGGCCCAGTGACCCAGCCTAGTGGCCTCTCTGGGGTATCATTGGGCAGCTGATGTGGCCACATAGCCCAGGGCTGGGAGGCCGACACACTTGCCCTCAGTCCCCTGAGCTTGAAGAAGATCCGGCTTCAGTTCCAGGCCTGGGCTCTTCAGGTCTAGGCAGCCTCCCTGGCCACCATCCTCTAGGGTCTGTCTCCTTGGCCAGATCCCAGCAGCTCAGGCAGAGTCTCATCTTTGCTGTCATGGTACCTGGCATACAGTAGGCACTCAGCACATGCTTGGAGAACTCTGCTGCTCTCAGGCCCCATCAGTGCAGCCCGCCACCCTCTTCAGGTGCTGGATGACGGCCGTCCCAGGCTGTGCCCCTCGAGGCAGCCTGGCCATGGTGGCCGCAGTTCAGGGGACAGGCTCAGGGGCAGCCTGTGCTGGGGCTGGGAGGCCGGGGAAGGCCTCGCCGAGGAGGCAGGGGCTGGGCTGGGCCTGAAGTCTGTGGAGTGCATGGCAGGGGAGCTTAGCCCCGGGGAAGGCAGAGCAGGAGTGAGTTGGGCACGGGGTGGAAACTGAGGCTGAGCATCTGGAGCCGGGCTCTGTGGTGGATCCCGTGAGGGTCTGAACTCTGTCTATCTAGCATCCTGCGGTGACTTCACCTCCTGGGGCCTCGGCGTCCTTGCCTGTGAACGGTACTCACAGCAGATAGCCCTGTGCAGCACGCCAGTTACTACCCAACACTGCTGCTGCCCGCGCCAAGCTCAGCTAGGGCAGGGAAACTGGGCATGGCCTCGTTGCCAGGCCCTGCCTTCTAAGGTGGCATCTGCCTTCATCCCCACAGCAGACCTCTGGGGCAGGAGCTGGTAAGACCCTCATTTTCCAGAGCAAGAACTGGAGGCTCAGAAAAGCACAGTCACTGGCCTGAAGTCACACAGAGGGCCCAGTCCTGGTCCCCTTGGCCTTGAGGGACTGTGTCTTGGTTCCAGGTCACCCAGGTTTCCGCAGCTTTAGAGAACACAGAACGGGTGGATGGGAAGCCCTCTCTGGGGGTGATTAGCAGGAGAGTGCCCGTGCACTGGGCCCATTCTGGCTGCTTGCAGGGCTGCTGAGACGCCAGGCCTGAATTGGGAGCAGGGACGGGTGTTGCTTCCTGAGTCCATCCGTGCCCACTTTGATGAGCACTTAGTGGGCAGAAAGGCTTGGAAGAGCCAGCGAGTGCTGGTTCCGTTAGCTGCGAAGTGAGATCCCTCCCTTTTGGATTCCACGGAAGCTCCTCATGGCAGGCAATGCTGCTAGCGCTGCAATTCCATTTAGACAGGCGAGAGCACCCGCGAAGCTCTAGGTGCGAGTGTAAGGGCTGCCAGCCCTGAAAGAGCCTCCACGCATCATACATCTTTACTAGATGCTGAGGATGGAGAAGAAAACCAAGAAGATGAAAATCCCTGCCCGCTGGCATTCTGGTGGGGAGGAGGCGTGCAGTAGCTACGGATGGGTCAACACGTGCCTGTCGGCCTTCAGACACCGGCGTGTGTGGACGTTCACGTGGGTATACATACCTGCACAGAAATGCGTACACGTCGTTGAGTGTGCAGTGGAGAAAATAAACAGGGAGGGAGACGATGAAGCGTCTGGAAGTGGAGGAGCTTGGCGTTTTAGGTAGGATGGCCAGAGGAGGTCTTGCCGTAGTGACTTTTGAGAGATTTTGGGAGGACGTGATGGCAGCAGCCACCGTGGGTGTCTGAGGCCTGCGTACTCCGGGCAGCAGAACAGCCAGGGCAGGGGTGTGCTGCCAGGGCTGAGGAGCGGGGGTGTGTCTGTGGGCAGCAGGAGAGTGAGGGGGCTCTGAGAGTCACAGGAGAGAAGACAGGAGGTGAGGGGTAGGAGGGGTGGACGGTGTGGGGGAGGGCATCGGAGGGAACGTTCTCAGCCGCTGTGCTGTGTTGCTGCCTAGCAGTCACTGTCAATGATTTATTACCGTGGTTTGTTTTATTTATTTATTTATTATTTTTTGAGATGGAATCTTGCTCTGTCACCCAGGCTGGAGTGTAGTGGTGTGATCTCTGCTCACTGCAACTTCTGCCTACTGGGTTCAAGCGATTCTCCAGCCTCAGCCTCCTGAGTAGCTGGGACTACAGGTGCGTGCCACCATGTCCGGGTAATTTTTGTATTTTATTAGGGACGGGGTTTCACCATGTTGACTAGGCTGGTCTCGAACTCCTGACCTCGTGATCCACCCACCTCGGCCTCCCAAAGTGCTGAGGTTACAGGCATGAGCCACCGCACCTGGTCAGTTTTATTGTTTTAATGCTGTCTCATCTCACGGGAGTCAGAAGCTTCTGTGATTTTCCAGATGGAGACCTGGCTTTGGGGGAGTCATGGGGGTCCGTCAGGTGAGGCTCTGAGGCAGCCATCCTGAGACTCCAGGCCTCTGTGCCAGGGCACACGGTCACTGGCAGCTATTTTTAGTTCCTGGCAGTGGTACAGGAGGAGCTTGGGGCCTCGGGTCCAGCCAAGAATAGAAATAGAAATGTGAAGTTTCTGACAGGCAGCAGATAACATGGGCAATTTTCATCTTCCTCTTTAGTAAATCCAACTTTAACAAGATTGATTGCAATAAAAATAGCCTTTCAAGATGCCCAGGAAAAGCTCCTAAGCCAAAGGATTCCTGCGCAAAACAATCTTTATCTTGTTATTTGAAGAAAGGCTTTGTGCTGCTAGTGGCCTTCTGGTCTGTGTCCACCGGGCTGCTCTTTGTAGAAGAGACCCCTCTTGGCTGTGAGTCTCAGGTGGCCACAGTGACTCACAGTGGTTCCTCCCAAGGGGACCCTGTCCACATCCTTCTCAATATAGCTGCAGCCAGGAAGCAATTAGAGTGAACCCTGGGCGGCAAGACTAGGGTCTGACTCTAACATTTAATAATTTTCTCTCTCTCTCTCTCCATCTATCTACCTAGTCTAGCATTTAATACTTTTCTCTATCATCTATCTATCTATCCATCTATCCATCCCTCTCTTCTCTCCATCTATCTCTGTCTCTCTGTCTGTCCGTCCATCCATCTATCTATCTGGCATCTTTTGAAAAGGACCTACTATGGACCAGGTATTGAGCTTGGTGCAACGGGTGTCTTATTGAGAAAGGCAGAAAGGATTCTATGTCCTGGCTTGTTAACTCATGTTTCAGCCTCTCTTGGCCTCTATTATTCCATCTATAAAGTGGGAACAATAATCCCCAGTGGGGAGGGCTGCGAGTTTACTTCAGATCCTGGTGGACAAAGCTCTTTGGAACTAGCAGAATGATGGGCTCAAGGAGGGGAGTTTCGTTTTCTCCTGCTTGACATGCTCGATGGTGGATGTTTTTCAGAGTGTGATTTCTCTAGGACTTGTACCATGATCCATCTGAAATGTATGTGCCGGTTTCCTTTTGCTGCTAAATTCGGGAACCATCAAATGAAAGAGCATGTCGCCAGAGTGCTCAGGAGTTCTCGGGATCCCTGCGGATTGCGGGCCAGGGCTGCTGTTGATGGTTGTCCTTGGGAACGTGAAGCGCGTTTTCTTTCGGGAACAATGTTCTTTCGGATGCTCTGGTGAGAGGGAGACGGCATTCTGCCTGAGTCATCGTGGGAACGAAGAGGCCCCGTGCACAAAGGCTGAATGAAATGACTGTGATCCAACTCTCCGACGAACCAGGTGTACTCAAAAGAATAAACAATGATTTTATTAATTTTGGATGCTGGTGCTTGAGGAAAAACAGATTTAATTAGATTTAATTAGAAGAGGCTGTGGAGGTAGAGGGCGCCTACAGGGGGTTGCCGTGCTGCATACAGCTTTGTGTTGCTGGTGATGTTCTTTGCTGTCCATAAAGTCAGATCCAGACCGAGGCTGTTGTTAACATTTTTTTTTTAGGTATGGCTGCTACGCTGCTGGTAGGGTTCCTAGGCCCTTGCCTAGCTAGGAAGATGGCTGGCAGTGGCCTCAAGCCAGACAGTTCTCATTGGTCACTGGGTGGCGCTGTGAACCCAGAGCAGCTTGGTTGCTGTCAGGAGTGAGGGGACTGTGTGTGCCTGCCCGTGTGTGTGTGTGTGTGTGTGTGTGTGTGTGTGTGTGCGTGCGTGTGTGTGTGCAGGTGGCATCAGTGGGAGGGTGGAAGCTGGGCCTGCACCCTCACGTGGTTGCATTTGTGTTAACCTGTGGCGTGATTAGGAGTGTGAGCTGCTGTCCTGCCCATGTCTGGGTTTGAACCCAGCTCCTCCTGTCACTAGCTCGGTGCTTCTGTTTTTGCCTCTGCTCCCTCTCTGGAGACTGTGGCTGACCCCCGTCGGCCAGCTCCAGGTGCACACGGCCTCCCTGGGTTGTGCTGGGCTGGTAAACCCTCTGAGGTCTGTCCTAGCCACGTGGCTGTGGTGCTCTTTACTGCCGCTGGCCTGTTACCCCCGTGCCCTCCCTGCAGCCTCTTCATCTGGGCCATCTGAGGTGGCATCTGCCCCAGCGGCTTCAACATTGGGAGCGCCAGGCATGGCCCACGCCCCCGTGGAGGGCAGCAGGGAGCAGGCACAGCGCAGGCTCAGCAGGAGACACCCCTGGCCTCCGAGCCTCCGGGGCTCCTTCCTCTGCTCCCCAGAGCCTCCTCTGACGTCCCTGTGTCTCCTTCCTCCCCACTGCCCTCTGCCCTTGCCACTCTCTGCAGAAGGTCCCTTTGTGCAGATGTTGCTGAAAGTTGAAGGGACATCTTGTCCTCACTCACCGGGCTGCCTGTGTCTATGCTGGTGGCTTCCGGGCTTCTGCAGAAAGGCCAGGGCCCAGTGCCGAGGGACCTGGGGTAGGGCTGTGGCCGTGAGGGCCCCCGACCTCCTTTGGGCTGCCAGGAGCAGCTCCGTGCTGGTCCACACGCCTGGCTGGAGCCCTTGTGGCCGGGACGGTGGCTCCCATAACCATGCTCAGCTGCCCTCCTCTTCCTCGCTCTTGTTTTCCTGGAGGGCTTCTGTTTCCTTTATTGAATCTTCCTGGCCCCAGGCCCTTCGCTGAGTGAAAGCTACTGTCACCAGGCCGCTGACTGTGAGCCTGGGATCTGGAGATGGGACTTAGGGAGGGCTGGTTTGTTTGCTAAAACATCACCCCCCACCCAGGAGCTGGGGCTGGCTCTGCTGGGTTGCTGGGCGAGACCTGCACTTGGCATCCAGGATAAACCTCTTCTGGGTCATTTCCTTCCTATAAAGCAAAAAACAGGGGTTCTGGCTGAAAAGTTCTGAAAAGACCACTTTTGCCCTTTTAGATGTTAGAGAAGAGATAAAACAGAAAGGAACTAACTCCTTGATTTCTTTATTTTTGAAGCTAAAAAGCCCAAGAATTTGTCAAAGACGGTGAGCAATGCAAAGCCACCTTGGTCTGTTTTGTCGAAACTGCTTTGGGAAAGGCGGGCGTTGTTCCTGGCATGGTGGGACTCTTGTGCTGTCTGTTTTACAGTCACAGCCCTGAGTGTCTCTCGGTGGCTCCTTGTCTGTGGGGAGCACGGGAAAGCTCTGCTCCCACAAAAGGGAATCGGCCTTCCTCACCGTGGACGTGGGTTCCAATTTCAGCTCCCGTGCTTCAAAGCCAGGGCCTGGGAGAGTCCCCCCACGTGGCCCGGCCTCTGTGTTCTGGCTGCGATGACCTTGGCCCCGTGGGGCTGTTGAGGGTCCCGAAGGAGCTGCTGTCAGGGAAGCTTGCTGCAGTAGCAGAGAACAAAACACCAGGTACTGGTGGGTGTGGCTTGCGGAGAACACCGCCGAACGCCGTTCTCATCAGGATTTACTTCTGTAAAAAATGTTTCACCAGCAAATTACCTCAATGAGTCCTTCCTGGGGATTCATAATTTGTTTGATACGTAACGCGGGGCCATCCAGGGTGTCAGCTGGAATGAAAGATGCACTCTAATTTGCCGGGGAGCTCGGAGGCTGGAGTGATGGTAATTAGAAGTGATTATCTTCCTCTGATTCCGCCGAAGACTTCCCTGTCCTTGTGGTGGAGGTGGGAACTCCGCAATGCTGGGCGAGGTTGTGGCTGCCCTAAGGTGCAGCCGTCCGCTCCGGGAGCGTGGTCCTGTTCTTCTTTCCTGGGCCGGCCTGTGTCAGCATGTCTGTTGGAAATAGATGCTCGGTGCCACAGTGTCAAAAGGCTGTCTTTGAAAATGGCCTTCACTTTCCAGCCCCGGATCCTGTTGGAATCCTGAAGCTGCAACTTGTATACCTCTCCCTGAAGGGGCAGCAGGCGTGACCACGACAGGGACAGTAAGGGCATCTGCCCACTGTGCTGCTGTCTCCAAAACACCCTGGGAGCGGGGCTCGTGGCTGAAATTGGGTGGTTTACACCCTGCCCGACCCTCAGCTGCACTTGCCAGATAAAATATGGGATTCTCAGCTCGATTTGAATTTCAGATAAACAACAAATAATTTATTATTATTTTTTATTTGTTTGTTTATTTACGCTTTTGAGACAGTCTCATTCTTGTTGCCCAGGCTGGGGTGCAATGGCACGATCTCGGCTCACTGTAACCTCCGCCTCCCGGGATTGAGAGATTCTCCTGCCTCAGCCTCCTGAGTAGCTGGGATTACAGGCTTGCACCACCACATCCGGCTAACTTTTTTGTAGTTTTAGCAGAGACGGGGTTTCACCATGTTGGCCAGACTGGTTTTGAACTCCTGACCCAGGGTGATCTGCCCGCCTTGGCCTCCCAAAGTGCTGGGATTACAGGCGTGAGCCACTGTGCCTGGCCTAATTTTTGAGTATAAGTATATCCCCAACACTGCATGGGACATACTTATACTAAAAATTCTTCATTGTTTATTCAAAATTAAATTCAAATATAATAATTCAGATATTATGATGGGGCATACTTATACTAAAAAAAGAATCTGAATAATCTGTTTTCAGATTTAAGTGTGCGTCGTATGTTTATATTTGGTAAATCTGCAGCCCCGCCCTTGGTGGCCTGGGACCTTGGCTGGTTCCATAACTCCTGGGTGTCTGTCCTTCCTGCATGTGACAGACCATCATAGTTCTGGCTACACTGACTTCGCAGGGTGGTGGAAGGGAGTGAGGGCCGTGAGCTGGTGCAGGTAGGACCTCGTATGCATCCCTAGTCAGGAGATTCTCAGCTCACCCTAAGTCTCCCTCTACCCCACTGCCCTCATGAGCCCCTGTTGGCCTCAGAGCTCTATCTAGGGACTCCCATTTCCTTGTGGGGGTGGGGCTTGGCTGGTGGGCAGAGGACATGCAGTGTTTTAAGATCCTGGCTTGTCCAGGCCTCACTGCCCGCTGTGTCCCTGGTCAATGCAGTAGAGAAGGGGCTGGACGTGGGCCCTGGTTCTCGCCTGGCCAGCGTGGACACTCCCAGTGGCCCCACAGGCCACCTTTCTCCTTTTCCTCACCTGGATGCGGAATGAGGGTCCGGCCCGTGTCCCTCTTATTCACTCAGTTTGTCATTCACTGTGCATTACTGGAGCACTCTTCCAGATCAGGCACAGTGATGGGCCAGACACATGGTGGTGATGGCTTCAGGTGCCACCCCTCCTGCCCTTCTGGGGTGCATAGTTTGGTTGGAGGAGGCAATTTGCAGTGAGAAATGAATACCCAGAAGATGCATTGAGAACTCTGAATGTTGCCAGCACATTCCCGCCTCTCCCTGGTGAAGGTGGTTTACATCTTATTTCCCATTCCCATTCTGGATACTTCGGGATACCCCACAACCCTTTGCTGAGAGTGCTGTGGAGCGACTGAGTGCGTGCATGGGGAAATGAGCAGACATCTCTCTGCATGTATGTGGCCTCGCTGGGCACTGGGGTGCCTGCTCCCCGGGCTGTTTAGGTGACAGAGTTAAGCATCTACTCCGTGCCTGGCAGTGAGAGGAGTGAGACCAGGCCAACCCAGCAGAGGGAGAAGGTGCAGGGAGTGAAGGCTGGAGGGCCCAGCTCCAGCTTCCAGAACCCTCTCCTGGCAGAGTCATGTGGCACATGCCTAATTCCTCCGGCATCTCATCATGACGCCTGTGAAGCACCATCTACCAGGGAAGGAACTGGCCACTCAGGCACCCTCGCCTGACACACACCAAAACCCCAGACTCTCAGAAGGCCAGCGGGTCTGCAGGTCGAAGGGCTGTCTTTGAAAATGGCCTCCACTTTCCAGCCCCGGCTCCTGTTGGAATCCTGAAGCTGCAACTTGTAAACCTCTCCCTGAAGGGGTGGCAAGAGTGACCATGACAGGGACAGTAAGGGCATCTGCCCGCTGTGCTGCTGTCTCCGAAACACCGCGAGAGTGGGGCTGGCGGGTGGTCATTGGCACGAATCATGTGGTTTGCACAAACAGCGCAGGCAGGCTGAGGCCTGCTTCTCGGTTAGGGGCTGGGAATCCTCCCCCAACCCAAGTTCGCAGATGCCATGCCAGGCGAGCAGGTAGCTTCCCTGCAATGGCAGGCTGACCTCTGGGGCAGCACCTCCCCAGGGCACCACCCATCCCCCTTTGCCGGCACGCAGCAGGCCTGGCTGGATGATGGGGTCCGGTGGAGCTGGGTGTGTGCCGGCTGGGCTGGGAGGGCCGTGGCCAGGAGGAAGTGCTCGCCCTGTTCTTGGCGTTGAGTCGTCTCCTCTCTGCTCCGAGGAGTCACTGCTGTCCCTTTGCCCCTGTTTAGCATTGACTGACTGTGGTCTTTCCTGTATGGAACGGGAGGGAGGGTCCCCACTTCTGAAGCACATGGGAAGGGGCGGCTCCCCCGGGAGCAGGGTCTGCACTCCTCCGGCCGCCACAGCCTGCCCAGCTCCGTTCTTGGAGCTGCCAACTCCCAGCTTGGCTAAACCCCAGCACCACTGCGAAGCCTCCTCCGCTTGCAACCAGCTTGGGGGCTGAGTTTCTCCAGCGCATGCACTCACCCAGAGTGGTTATTTATCCCCAAAGTCATTCCAAGATTCATGGGCAGGGGCTTTCGGCAGCCTCCCATCCCCCGCAGATGCCAGCCTGCCTGGCGGAACGCGGGCTGCTCCTGCAGCAGTTGACCGTTTCCATCTTCGCCGCCGCAGCGCTGCTCCGTCCCTGCCCTCGGCCGCTCGTGCATATTAAGTGCGGGGTGCCCGGCAGGCCTGCCAAGGCCTTTTCAGGGCCCGTGTGTTCTCAGGGGAGATGAAAAGCGTGAAGCAGGCGAGGCATGGGCTGGCCTTGGCACTGACCCCTGGTTCTAAGCCCTGAGGGCCCCCGGGACCCTCCCTGGGGAAGACTGGGGGCCCGGCCGACCCCACTCTGTGCGGTTACCCCTCCTCTGACACCCTCACCCACTCCCACCCTGGCCCCGCCTACCTCCCCAACACTTGTTTAAGCAGTTAGGGGAGATCCCTTTTAGGCCATTGGGAAAAGGCGGCTGCAGCCGGAACAGGCTCCCTAGCGGCTTTTGTTCTGCTCAGGAGCAGGGTTTTCAGAATCTTGGTGAGGGAGCATGTGCTTAATATGCCAGTCAGCGAGGCCGGACCTGACTGCCCAGCCCAGGCCTCCGCCCCCTCCTGGGCCAATTGGCTGAGAAGTGGGCGGTGGTGGGGGGCGTGGCCGGAGGGGGTGGAGTGGGCTGCCATAGAGGCCCAAGGTGACGGCTTACCTGGGTCCAGTGAGCTCAGGGTCCAGCAGGTGTGGATGGGGATGAGAGTCCTGTCTCTGGGCAAACCAATGGGGTGCAGACAGTGAGCGTGGGCAGGCTGGGCTGCTTCTTCCCCTACCCCCTGGAAGCCTGTAGGGCCTGGACACAGGTCCCTTCTGATCCCAGCCACCTCCTTACCCTCCCCAGCTGGTCACCTCCTCAAACAGGTTCTCTTCGGGTAGAAAACAGGCAAAGTCACAGTGGTCCATCCCCCACCTTGGCTTGGCCTACCTGGACCTGGTGTGCCGTGGACGTGGGCACGTGGCTCATATTATCCCTGCTGCGCACTGGAGGTGGCCTGGCACCCCTTGCTCCTCCAGACGCCCGTTTTGGGACTGATGTGGAATTTTTGCTGTGGAACAATGAGGTTAGCACAGTCTGATGTCATTTCTCTCTGAAATAACTCGGGCTTTAGCGTCAGAAAGACCTGGATTCAACGCTGGCTCTCGCCAGATGCGTGGCCTCGGATAATTCTCCGGAGTCTTTGGTTTCTCCATCTGTGCAATGGGAGCAATGTGAGTGCCTCGTGGCGCAAGATTGTGCTGAGGATTTCAAACATACACAGACTCGAGATTGTTGGCCATTGCTATGGGTGGGGGTGTTATTGTCCCCGCCTCTAGTGCCCAGAGCAGGGCCTGATGCGGGGCACGTGCTTGTAGAGTGTGGAGCTGAAATGAGTGACCCTTGCTGGGGTGAGAGATAAGTCCCAGCCTGAGATTTAGGGACAGCTGTGCTGTCCCTGCTGTGAGGACTAAAGGGCAGGCAGGACTACCTGTGCTTCACAGATGAGGAAACTGACTTTCAGTGATGGCAAATGTCCAGGGTGGCATGGCTGGGGTCAAGTGCAAGAGTTAATGACATGGTGCATGCAGTGGACTGATGGCATTTGGTACCCAGGCCTTGTCGTGATACTCCCAGGGTGCATTTTGCCTTCATGCCTGGTTCTGTCAGTCAGAAAGGGATTGTGTCAAATCCGTGAATATCTGGGAATTTCCCGAGACTCCCTTTTAAGGGGGCTCTGTGCAATTTAGCAGTCATTCCACGCTCTGCAATTTCAGTCCTGGGTGAGTACTGACAGCAGCCACAGCTGTGTGGAAAATGCGTGCATGAGTGCCAGATCATTCTATGGCCTGGGTCCTCTGTCCCACTGGATTCTGAGTATCTGGCCACATCTGTGTGAGGAACCCCCATCCACCATTGCCCTTTGGCACTCTGACCAAACGAATCTGGGCCCCTCCAGGGTGTTGTTATGGCTTAAATGAACACGCAGATCTCACCCAGGGCTTAGATGAACCCATAGATCTCACTCAGGGCTTAAATGAACTTACAGATCTCACCCAGGGCTTAAATAAACCCACAGATCCCACCCAGAGCTTATATGAACCCGGAGATCTCATCCAGGGCTTAGATGAACCCACAGATCCCACCTAGAGCTTAGATGAAGCCACAGATCTCACCCAGGGCTTAGATGAACCCGCAGATCCCACCCAGAGCTTATAGGAACCCGGAGATCTCACCCAGGGCTTAGATGAGCCCACAGATCCCACCCAGAGCTTAGATGAACCCACAGATCTCACCCAGGGCTTAAATAAACCTGCAGATCTTGTCCATGGCTCAAAGCCAAAGCCTTGGTGCCAGGGAATGGGGTGTCTGTTTCCATGTTTCCATGCTGGCCTGGGCCTTTGGTGCTCTAATCCGAAGGAGCAGTGGTGGGAAGCCAGGCAGTGTCTGGAGGGAGATGGTGCTGGGGTGCAGTCTGAGATCCGAGCCCTTCCCTTCCCTGGGGACAGATGCTCCTCATGAGCTGTGAGCCTGCGGTTTGGATGTGGAGCATGCACATGGTGGCCAGGGCGAGGGCCTGGAACTCTTTCGCTGTGGCCCTGCTGTGCCTCCCAGCAGCAACTGTCCACCTCCCCACAACTTCCTGCCGTCTCCGGAGCCACAGCTCTCCTTCCCTCCAGGCTCTACCCCTTTGCCTCCTCCTCCAGGGAGCCCTTCCTTATCCCCAGCTAGAAGTGGGTCCCCTCCCTTCTGGCCTCCCTGCCTTTACAGGGGCTCAGGAGTGTCTGCACAGCAAGCCAAGGCGAGAAGGCCAGTGAGATCTTTGGTAAGCGGAGTAGTGGACCCGTCTGGCCCAATTAGGCCTTCACATGTCTCCACTGCCTTTCTGAGCCTGGGTTACTAGTGAGACTCCAGGTGTGGCAGGTAGGAGCAGGGGCATGTGGTGTGACCTGACTACAGAATTAGGAAGGCTTCGCCCACCCGTGATGGTTTTCATCGCAGCCTGATGTGGCTGGCTAAGAATTACATACTGTAAATGAACGTTTCTGTCTTTAATGGGCTTTTTTCCTTGTATTTATTGGAGGCTTTACTGTTTCTGGGTAATGAAATCCATTATCTGGTTTTCAGTGGAATACTTAGAAGATAAAATTATTGGAATGAACAAACAATGCAATATTTGTACCTAAACATTCATTTAAAATATAATGGAAAACGTTTCTTCGGCACTTGTGATGTTTTGGTTGTTTGACAACCGTGAACGGCGTCGTCAAACAAAGCAGAGAAGCAAGCATGTTCACCTTCCTGAGGATGGTTCCCGTGCGTTTCCGCGGATGATCTGGGGCGTGAACAGGGCGTGTTAGGATTGCTGGAGGGACAGGAGGGGCAGTGCTTCTTTTTGCAGCTGTCAAAGCCAAGGCCCCAAGAGTGCTGGAGCTGGGCAGAGGGGCACGGCTGGAGGCATCCGGTGACCCTGGTGAGGGGCGTGGCAAGGGCTGCTTCTTGGCTGAGCCCCAGCTCCTCATCTTTGAACTGCAAGTGCTGTCACCCGGGGAAGCTGCCCTGGAGGACCACCGTGTGGTCAGATCGGCCAGTGGGTGGGAAAGTGCTGGGCAGGGGCACAGGGCCTGCACCCTGGTGACGGCTCCCACTCAGGTCCTCGGAGGGCACGACTCCAGCCTGTCAGCAACAGGATCCCCCAAAACTCCTGACTCCACGTGCGACAGGAAGAGGCCCCCTGGGGAAGGGGAAGGGAGACCCTGGGAAGGGGTGTCGGGAGAGCAGAGTGTCCTCCCCACCTGAGAACCAAGCCCCATCACGCACACAGCCCCGGGGGCCACGGGCTTCATGAAAGATCTGGCTGGGCCTGAGCCTGGATCCCAGCTCAGCCACTGACTGTGTATGGTCCCCCCACTAAAGGAGGCTTCGTTACCCCAGGCTGCTCTCGGGACAGCTGGAGATTCCATGATTGCATGAGGTCCTGGCGGGGCTCAGCTGAGAGGTTGTGTATGGAGGGTGTTTTGTCAGTTGGAGAGACTCTACACACACTAAGGTTCCAGGCAGACTCTTCCTTCTGCTTGTGTACGGGACGGTGGGGGCCCAGGATGGATTCAGACTTCATAATCATCACACCTGGAGCATGTCCTAGCTGTGTGACTTTGGTCAAATTACTTAACCTCTCTGGACCTCCAGTTCCTCCTCTGTGAAAAGGAAGATGATGATCTTTCTGTGCTGTTGTCCTGTGAGAATTGGGGACAGCATCTGTGAAGTGGCTGGCCTGCCAAAAGCCTTCCAGAATGGAAGTGGTGACCGCTGCCATCGCTGTGTGATCCTGGGCCATGTGCCTGGCTGGTCTCATTCTCAGTTTTCTTATCTGTGAAAGGACAGAATTTGATAAGTCAATTTTTAAAGGTCCTTGTTCTTTATTTGATTTTATTCCTCTTTCCAGTTGTACACTAATTTTCATAATTATGATATTTGAAGCCCAATGCTTTAATCAGACTTTGGCAAAAATAACTGGTCACCTCAAGAAAGACAAAGTTTACAGAGATGGAGAATTCCACTCGTGGCCTAACTGAGGAAGGCTGGCTTCTGTGTTAGGCTGGGGGGTGAAGATGGCTCAAAGGGTGAGATCTGTGAGAGCTTGTGTCTGGCACTGGAGGGAGGGGGACTTGATGAGCCATTGGATGAGGCCAGCAGGGTTTCCGCCATCTCCCGAAGCTTCATGGGCCCCTTGGTTTTTATTGTAAGTCAGTTTGGCAGTGGTATGTGGGATTTTGCAGTTTGTATCAGTCAGGACAGGTAGATAGTGCTGCAGTAACAAACAGCCCCACGTCTCGGTGGCTTAAAAGAATCGTGTTCTATGATCTCACTGTTATATAGGTTAACTGAACCCCCTGTATAGTTCTTGCTTGGTTGTGATCAGATGGTGGCTGGGACTGGAGTCCTTTGAAGACTCGACCAGTCTGAGTGTCCACGCTGGTTTCTTCACTGACATTTTGAGTACCTGGGCTGGAATGGCTGGAAGAGCTTGGGACTGGCTGGTGTCACTCTCTCTCCTGCAGCCTCTTCATGTGGCTCAAGCCTCAAGCCTCATGTGGCTTGAGTATGGTGGTCCCAAGAGCAACTGTTCGAAGACTGGAAGTGGAAAAAAAGGTGGAAGCCACCCGTGTCTTAAGGGTGAAACCAGAAGCCGGCACAGTGTCCCTTCAGCTGTATTCTATGGGCCGAGTAGTTGCAGAGAAAGTCCAGGTTCAAGGGGAGGGGACACATTCACCTTTTGATGGGAGGAGTGTCAGAGAATTTGTGGCCATCCTTAATGTGCCGCTGTCATCATTTGTGAGGGCTTACAGGGCGCCAGGTCCTTGTCTAGGGGCTTTTCCGTGTCACTTCATTCAAGTCTCAATGACATCCTGGGAGATGGGACTATCACAGTCCCTATTTTACAGATGAGGAACTAAAGGCGGAGGGGGATGTACCTTGCTCAAGCCCTCACATGGGGTATGTGGTGGAGCCAGATTCAAATGCAGAACTCCCTTCCCCTGCAGCCGTGTTGACATGTGCAGTAGAGACTACAGCAAAGCAGACGCCAGGAGCCGCAGCCTTCCTGTCTCTGGTGAGAGCTGGGTTTACCCACTCAGATATGTTCCATGTGGCCCCTGCACAGGGCCAGTGTGCACGTGAGCATGCCCTCGGCAGGCTGAGGCAGGAGTGAGTCTTCTCTAAGATGGGTGGGCTGGGCGTGGCGGCTCACGCCTCTAATCCCAGCACTTTGGGAGGCTGAGCCGGGTAGATCACCTGAATTCAGGAGTTTGAGACCAGCCTGGCCAACATGGTGAAACCCCATCTCTACTAAAAATACAAAAATTAGCAGGGTATGGTGGCGTGTCCCTGTAATCCCAGCTACCAGGGAGGCTGAGGCAGGAGAATCACCTGGACCCGGGAGGCAGACGTTGTAGTGAGCCAAGATCACGCCACTGTACTCCAGCCTGGGCGACAGAGGGAGACTCCATCTCAGAAAAAACAGAAAAAAAAAAAAAGAAAAAAGAAAAAGAGGAGTGGAGGCCTGCTTCCACCCGGCAGTTCTCCTACCAGTCGGCAATTCTCCCACCACCGGGCCTCTTTGTCTTTGAAGGTTTCTTTTCTGCAGGCTGCTCTGTGCGTCCTTAAAAAAAAATCCCACGGATTCCCGTTAACGGGAAACACGCTGGCTCTTCTGGTGTGGTTTCAAGTCAGCCGGCTTATTCCAGAGACATTTCGTTGTGAGTATTAATAAAAACAACATGCATTTTTGTGTGTTTCCATAGAGACTTCCCAAGATTTATGTCCCCGAGACATATCTTTGGATCCTGTGGAATAATTATCTACCCAACGTCCCCTGATAGTCTGCAGGTCTCCCCAGCTGAGAGGCAGATGTTGAGGCTATTTGTGTATGAAATAAAGGACAGGCTTAACCAGACGTGGGGTCTTTCATGTATTTGGGGAGCACGAGGTGTCAGGGTAGAAAGAGGCGAGGCTGAGGAACAGCTGGGCAGGCGGACTTTCATGGCTGTAGTTGGGGCTGTTTGACTGTGGCTGCCAAGAACAGTGGGTTCCCTTTCACTTTGTTACTTAATAGGAGAAACCCAGGCTTTCACCGAAGGCAAGAAGAGCGGGGCCTTTTAATATGGACTTGTTGCTGGAACCACCATGGCACCAGGGCAGGCTGGCCAGTGGGCACAGGGCCAGCCACCAGAGGCAACATGGAATTCTGTGGGGATGCAGCACGGGGAGTTGAGAGGGCAGAGTTCTTGTCCCTGTCTGCCACCAAAGACTAGGTGACCTGGGCTAAGAGAGCTCTGTGGATCCCAGTATCCTTGTCTGTAAAATGGGTGCATTGCAGATGCCTTTGACTTGCAGGTGACTGAAGTCCAATTCAAAGTAGCATGAGAATAAAATAGGACTGGATGACTTTGCATCATGGGAAGTTTCAAGGGTAGTTGCCAGCTTCAGGCGTGGCTTGTTCCAGGGGCTCACACTATGCCTTCTGAGCCCTCTTTTCTTGCTCTCTGGTCTCTGCTAAGGGATTTGCTCTGAAGGTAATAAGGAGTCATATAAAATTATATTAGGGAATTGAACAAACAAGTTTTTTTTTTTTAAGTTGTAATAGGTACTGACGGTAGTTATTTGGGAAGTTTTTTTTTTTTTCAAAAAAAAAAAAGAAAACAAACATAAATATTTGAAACATGGAGAGAGGGTTGGGGGGACCAGTTCTGATTTTTCATCTTGTCTCGTTGTCAGAACATCTCACATTGTAGTATACAGGAGGGCTCACTGTAAGCTGTAATGTGCTGTTCTCAGGACTAGGAGTTATCTCAATGTGATGACAAGAAAGTGCTGGATTAAGGTGACCAGGATTCTGTCCCTTGGCTCTGCCACTTTCACAGCTTCTGTGGCTCCGGGGGTGGGGGATGGGGTGCGTTTCTGCCTCAGCCTTAATGCCCTTCGGGTACATGGGTATGATAGGATGCGACACACCCCCGGCACCACATCTGCATTCCAGGCAGGAAGATGGCGATGGGAGGTGAGAAGTCCTCCAGAGACCGAGGCTTTTGAAAAAGCGATGCGATTTTCTTATTGTCTTATGTCTTACTGGTCCTAAGTGGATCACGTGGCCACCTCTACAGCTCCCTTGGAGTCCAGGAAGCAGGTGTCTCAGCTGAGCACGTTGCCTCTGGGACAGATTTGGGTTTGGGTGGCAAGGACGAAGGGAGGGCAGGGACGGGATGGCTCTCATTCTGGAGCTACTGATGACATGGCCGGTACTAATCACACACATCCCTCTGGCTGCGCTCCTCCAAATGTGCGGTCCCAGTCACGTCACTCGCAAGGCAGGAAAAGGCCTGGGAAGGCCTCGAGTCTCCCACCTCCCTGCCCTCCTGCGGCACCACCCTCAGCGGTGAGCCCCTCACCCCTGGCCTGAGTCACGCTGCAGAGCTGAGATTCCACCTGGCATCTGGGGCCACCAGCATTTGTGGAGGTCGGGGAGCTGCCGGGGGACCCGAGGCAGGAGAGTGGAGGGCAGGGTCTTCCAGACCGAGGGTGAGCGGGGGCCCTGGGGGAGGAGACTCCAGGAGCTGAGGGCCAGTGTTGCAGGGAGGGAGGGCATGCTGGGGCCAGGTGTGGGCAGGTTGGGCCTGAGTGGGGGAGGGCAGGCTCTAGGCTCTCCATACTTCCCCTAATGTCTTTGTGCCAGACAGCTCCTCGTTTTTCTTTTACTTTTTTTTTTTTTGGAGATGGAGTTTGGTTCTTGTTGCCCAGGCTGGAGTACAGTGGCTTGATCTCGGTTCACTGCAACCTCCGCCTCCCGGGTTCAAGCGATTCTCCTGCCTCAGCCTCCCCAGTAGCTGGGATTACAGGTGCACAACACCACGCCTGGCTAATTTTTTGTATTTTTAGTAGAGATGGGTTTCACCATGTTAGCCAGGCTGGTCTCAAACTCCTGACCTCAGGTGATCCACCCGCCTCAGCCTTCCAAAGTCCTGGGATTACAGACATGAGCCACAGTGCCCAGCCAACAGCTCCTCTTTATTAGCTCTACCTTCATAAGCCCCGAGTGACCTTGCAATTCATCACCCAAATCAGGACACTTCTGAGTGGGTCTGGGGTGCGGGAGGGGCTGGCACTGTGCCGGCCTGATGGGCGTCAACAGGGACCGTTGCAGGTGTGGAGGGCCCTTCCTCACCTAAACCCCAAACAGATGAGGTTTCTAAAAATTACTGTAGACAAAAATCTCCAACCAGCCTGGTTCCTCACGAGTGGCAATCCAAAATCATATTGTATTTCGTTTAGAAAAAATGGAAACTGTCGAATGGAAAATCCCTCTTAGTTGGCTGGGTACGTGGCATTATCTCTGTTCCCCAGACGGAGCCTCAGGAAGCTGCATGACTGGTCCCAGCTCAGAGCCAGCATTTGGGCTGGAGACCACAGCTTAGACCGCTGACACTGCCTGGACTCAGCCTCCGAATCCCCCAGCTGGGCTCACCCCTCCACGGCTGGCTTTTCCCAATTCAAGAGGCACCTGGGGGATTGAGGGCATCCTGGTGATCACAGCCATCGAAGTAGCAAAGCCTGGCCGTCCCAGCCTTTGAGCTCTCCTGAGCAGCTGGGCTAAGGATGCCAGCTCTCCTCACCATCCCTTTCTCAGGCTCCCTTGTCCCCAGAAGCCCTGCCCACCAGGTTTGTGGTGGGGACGACCTGAGCCTTGCAGGGGAGGAGGGACCCTGGGGCAGCTCTGGGATCCAGGGCCCCAAGGTTCTGTCCCGAATCGGTGTCCCTGTGTCCCTGCCTGCCTCTGGCCCCCTGTTTATGACATACTCAGTTTATTCTGAGCAGTGACACGGGCCATCCCCCTGTTCTCATCAGGGATCTGCAACTCATTCCCGGCCCCGCAAAGGTGCTACAGAAGAGGAATGGCGCTCCCTGCAGAGGCGCATGAGGACCCCTCTGGGGCCTGCCTTTATTCTCCAGGTGCAGGTGAAGCTCCCACTGAATGCCAGAGCAGAAGAGGTGTCCAGGGGCCAATGGCCAGGGTGCCCCCAGCTCCCTCCCAGATGAGGTGGTCTCATAGGAAGGACACAAACCAAAGGTGCAGAGCCCACAGGGACACTGGGGAGGAGGTGACATGAGCCAGGCTGCGAAGGCAGTGCTGTATGGTGACAGGTGCCCAGCTCCTGAGGGGCCAGGGAGGACGTCCTGGCAAGGCAGCCTCTCCAGGTGGGCAGGAGGTCCCTGCCCTGCAGGAGGGTGCATGGCCTGAACCCACCTCCCAAAGAAATCCCAGGATTCCATGGATAGAATTCACCTCTTCCCATAGCTGGGTGCTTGCTCCTTGTGACCTGGGTCCCAGGTAGCTTTGTTCTCAGGGTAAGAGTTACATGAAAAAAAGCTCAGCATTGCTCATCATCAGAGAAATGCAAATCAAAACCACAATGAGATGTCTCACCCCGATCAAAATGGCTAGTATTAAAAAGACAAAAAAATCACAGATGTTGGCATGGATGCAGAGAAAAGGGAACTCTTAGGCACTCTTGGTGGGAATGTAAATTAGTTCAGCCACCGTGGAAAAGAGTACGGAGATTTCTCAAAGAGCTAAAAATAGAACGATCATTAAATCCAGCAATCCTACTATAAAGTATCTACCCAAAGGAAAGAAACCAGTGCATCAAAAAGATACCTATTTCTATGTGTTTGCACATGCAAATTATATGCACTGTTCACAGTAGCAAAGATATGGCATCAACCTAAGTGTCCGTGCATGGATGAACAGTTAAAGAAAACGTGGTGTAGAAACACGGCGGAATACTATTCTGCCATAAAAGCGCATGCAACCGTGTCTTTGCAGCAACATAGATGGAACTGGAAGTCATCATCTTAAGTGAAACAAACAAGGTTCAGAGAGTCCGATACTACATGCTGTCACTCATAAGTGGGGACTAAGAACGTGTGTCCATAGACTGAAGAGTTTGGAGTGATAGTGGAGATTTTGACGGGTGATGGGAGGACGATATGTTGGTGAATGGGTATAATGTACATTATTTGAGTGATGGATACGCCCATTATGCCATCTATGTGTGTAACAAAATTGCACACGTACCCTGTAAGTCTGTACAAACAAAAAGGAAAAAAAAAGAGGGGCGGGCTGACACCCAGGGCCTTGGGAATTCCGTGGGCATGGCTCCGGATGTCCTGGGCCAGGGCTGGCCGTGTGGGCTCAGGCTGGTGGCTGGGTCTCCTGGTCCGCATCAGGAGGAGTCTGACAAGAAGGACTGTAGCGCTGTTGAGAGCAGCGCCTCTCAGAGTCCCGTGCACACAGCCCCTGGGGACCTGTTAGAGTCAGATCTGACTCAGCAGCTTTGGGCCGGCTGTGCTCCCATGAGGTCCCAGGGGACCTGATGCCACATCTGCAGCCCAAGCATGGGCAACGGGGAGAGCATGGGTGGGAGGTGGCTGCTGTGCACAGATGAGTATGTACGTGTGTTTGTGAGTGTGAGTGTGTATTCACTCAGCAAAGCACTGAGCGGTCAGGCCAGGCTCCTGGCCTAGTGGAGGTGACAGTCCTATACAGAAGGCAAACTGTTTTCAGTGTAACTTCCTGGGCAGTTTCCATAGGCCCTGGAAGAATCTAACTGGTGGCTAAGCAGGGAGAGCTTCCTGGAGGAGGCGGCTTTCAGCTGGGCCCTAAAGGGAGATCCTTGTTCATCTTCATATCGTGCTTTAGTTCCTGGCAGATGCAGGAGCCTCTGTATGAAGGGGCTCAGTGACGTAGAACTGAAGTGAGCTGGATCGCATTGCTGGGGAGTGTGGGAGGCAGGCGTGGGAGATAGCACTGGAAAGGGCGTGCTGGGGGGTGGCTGTGATGAGGGCCAGCCCGTCTGAGCCGATGGACTGCTGGAGGCTGAAGCCTGATGCCTTCTCCCTGGCCAGGTGGTCCAGAGACAGGCCTGAGCGCCGGGGCTCAAGAAGCTGCTTAGCCTCATCCCTTCTGGCTTGAATCAGAGGCCAGGAGGGGACTGGCTTTCTCCAGGGGACCTTCTGCTCACAGTCATGACTGAGCAACCGTCTGCTTTTTCTAACCGGGCTTGCGGTGCTGTCTGTCCACCTGCCACAGACAGGCCAGGGCATGCCCTGGGCAGAGCGGCTGTGCGGTGCAGCCAGCGGAGCCCTGGGGTTGGAGCGTGCGGACCCGGGCCTGGCCCCGCTGGGGCTGGTCTAGCTGGGCAGATCGTGCTGTCTCTCCAGGTCTCTGCCTCGTTGCTTGCCCGGGGTCTACAAACTCAGATCTCTTCAGGTGCCAGGAGGCCACGGGTGTCGGGGCAAGTGTCCTGAGGAACAGCCCTAGGGCCTGGGGCAGGGAGAGGCCCTCGAGAGTGGGGAGAGCGTGCCTGGTGAGCACATGCCTGCCCAGAGGGGGCGGCGGCTTCTCTGCTCCAGCTAGGGCTGCCTCGAGGGACCAGGCAGCAGCATTTCCGGATCTTTGGATTCTTTTGGAGAATCTGGAAGTCTGTACTTTAGGGGGCTTTCCTGGTTTTAAATGTTGATGACCAATTAAAAATTAAAAAACAAAACCAAATACCATGTGTGAGAAATAAAAGCCACCTGTGGTCCAGACTTGGTCCCTCAGATGGCAGTTTGCAGCCTCTGGGCAGGAACTCTAAACTGTGGGGATATATTCATTCATTCATTCATTCATTCATTCATTCATTCATTGAATACTCACAGATGCAAAGGCTCTTGCTAGGAACTGGGGGATTACAGAGCTCAACTGGAAATAGATTATATCCTTCAGCTCAGAGCCTGGGAGGCAGGAAAACCCCAAATCAAAGATAATGTGCTTACCATGAACAGAGAGGAAGCTGTGCCAGCTGAGCCTGTCAGAAATCAGCTGTGTCTTGCATGATGGGGGGTTGGGACTGGGGGGCTGTTGGGAAAGGGGGCATCCAGGATGAACAGACATGCTGGGGGCAGAGTTTGGGGTCTGTTGGGGAAGAGTGGGGAGCTCAGTTTGGCCAGAGCTGCATGGGGCTGGAGAGGTTTGGGATCCAAGTGAATTGAATCTTCAGGCCGAGTGTGGGCACTGGCCCCAGCCACCCATTCCCAGCGTCCTTTCGATGTGGGTGTCGTTGGTAGAGACTCATGGGTCATTAATTTGTGGCTCCCGGGCATTCGCTGGTGGTTTGAGAAGCTCAGTAGGAACCTCTCAGTATTTCTAGAATAGAACAGGTTTTGCTATTTTAACATCTGGGAGACCTGTGGGGCAGGAGAGGGAGAAGGGATATTTTTAGAATGTGTGAAACTTGGCCAGGCTCCCTGGGGCCCTGGAGTGGGCAGGTGGCAGGGGACAGAAGTGATCTTTCATGCAGATGGTGACCTCCCCAGGCCTCTGCAACCCAGCAGGACAGATGGGCGATCAGGTCAGGCTCCTGTGCCCTGCGCCAGGAGTGCCCACCAAGAACCCTAAATGGGGGAGGGGTCAGGTTTTGCTCAGCACTGACCTTGAAGAGGGCTGTGTGAGGGCAGGGAGACCCAGGCCCTGGGGGGTGGGGGTGGGAACTCCCAGGGGCTCCAAGAAAAACCAGTGGAAGTGTGGGCCCTGAGACGCAGCAGGGCAGGGCGAGCCTCTCCCCATTGTGAGGGTCACAGAGTGGCTCTTCCAGGCAGGGAGGGCTGGGCTTGGGTCCTGCACACTGACTGAGAGTGTGTCCTTGGCAAGTCCCTTCCCCTCCCTGAGTGCCAGGCTTGTCACCCATAAAAGGCGGCGACAGAAAGAGAAGTGCCTGAGTGGGAAGCTCCTGAAAGGTGCCACGTGCTCTACCCTCTGTGCGCCCACTCTCCTCTGCCTCCCCCAGCCCCTTGTCCTCCTCTGCCTGCTCTGTTGCTCTGTGCCCTGGAGGTGAGTTTCCAGCTCATTCGCCTGACCTTCCTGGCCCTGGTCTCCCACTGGGTTTGGCCAATGGAGGTGCCAACAGGAGGTGGAAGGAAGGAGAGGGTGGGGGATGGGTTCCTGCAACTTTCTCCCTGAGACCTGGGGTTGCTGTTTGCTGCGTTCCTCTGTGCAGGGCTCCACAGCTCAGCCCTGGCCCATGGCTAGCTCTCACCCGCCCAGGCACCTCTCTGCTCCATCCTCTTCCTCCTTCGGTGTTGGGTGAGAGGCAGCTTTCAGCAGGGGCAGGCGCTTCCGCTACACCCTCTGCTGGCTCCTGGCCTCGTCCACACCTCTGGGATTTACCTTTTCTTTAACTTCTCTTCTATTAACTGTGTGGTTGCTTGTGCAGACCCTGGCTGACACAGGTGTAGCTCATTTAATCCTTACCATATTCAATTAAAAAGTGATGCAATCATCCTCATTTTACAGATGTGGAAGCTGAGGTCCACAGAGTTAAATTACATGACTGGGGGATTTGAATCCAGGCTGTGGGACCGGGGACGTCCTCAGAACCCACATTCCCAAGCACAGACAGGGTCATTGTACTCTGTCCTCGCAGGCCCAGGGCGTGTGGCAGGTGTTTGAGAGATGGGTGCTGTGCTGAGGGTGCTCTTCCTGGTGGGAGCACTGTTCTTTCCCCAGAACAAGAGCTGTCGCTGACGTCAGGCTCAGAGGGGCCCTTGGTGCAGCCCCTCCCAGAAGCCCTCTTGCTCCTCATGCCCCGTCCTGGCCAGCCCATTCTCCGACGTAGCAGCACCTGCCTGCCCTCCTGCGTCCCTCCCCACCTTGCCTCTGCCTGAGGAGGTGGTTGGAGGCCCCTCACTGTCTTGCATTTTCAGTTTCTCTCCTAGTCATCATCTCATTCACACTTTACATGCCCTTGGGGTTCATAGCATCTCCCCACTTTACAGATGAGGACCTGACACTCTGACACTCTGAGAAGAGGAGCCAGCTCCCTGCATTTCTGCAGATGAAGTGGAGGAGTGAGATTTGTTCACATGTGGGGCTGACTCCAAAGCCTGTGGTTCACCCCTGGGCCACCCAACCTGTTGGGCAGGAGGGAGTTTCCTCTGACAGCCCAGGCTGGTGCAGGCAGGGGCTGAGGGGGACTGGTGGGAACACAGAAGTTCCTGCATCTGTGCCGCTGCTGCCCACCACACCCCCTCACTTCCTTCTCCTGCCCTCCCAGGCCCAGGTGGGGGAGGGGTAAAATAGAGCCACCTTCTGCCCCTTTCTCTTTCAGGCCTCAGCAGCCAGGTGAGAACTCATGTGTGAGAACTTTTCGTTTCCCTCTGGGTGTGAGGGGACTGGGCAGCCAAAGGGTGGGGAGGGGCAGCCGCCCTGGATGCCCAGAACCTTCTGGCCAGTTGCCCCCTGAGGGGCTGGATTTTCTCCTCTCTGTGGCCACTCAAAAGGGTCTGCTGTGTGGATTTATCACAGGAGGGTCAGATGGGCCACACTTGCTCTCTGCCTGAGCTCCTCTGTCTGCCTCCAAGCCTCCTCCTCGCTCCCCACTCCCAGGAATGCCGAGCAACAAATTGCTATGTTTGAGCCATCAATGGATTGATTGATGGGCTGGTCTAGGAGTCACTCAACAAACATGCCATTTGCTTTACTGACCCTGGGCTAGTGGGCTTTCAGCAGTTGTTGGTGGAATGAATGAATAAATGAATGAATGAGTGGACGGGAGCTGTGATGGTTACTATCTCAAATGGTCATGGGCTGTGTTGGAGATGACATGCCAAATATAGGAACCTAAACCAGGTAGAAAAGCTCTCTGCCTCCTGCGAGACACACACAGAGAGTTAAGGGGCAGTGTCAGGGGAGGGAAAGTCAGTGGCAACTCAGGATGGTAAGGAGGGCAGAACCAAAGAGGCTTCCTGGAGGAGGTGGCATTTCAGCAGGGCCTTGAAGGCCCATTGGTGCTGGAGACACAGTGGGGAAAGCCAGGAAGATGTGGTGTGACCCTCTTCCTCCTGCTGCTCCTTCTGTCCTCACAACCTTCCACAGGCAGGGTCTGTGAGCCCTTTCACAGATGGGGACACCAAGGCTCAGAGAGGTGGAAAGTCATCCTTGAGGTGCGCATGGCCCTAAACTTACTTGATCACGGATCGCGATTTTGCTGTTGTTTTTACTTTAGAGCACTCATCAACATCTGCCGGATGCTTTTAGGAAAAACTGTCTCAGAGGATGGAGTTCCGACTTATGGTCATGCTGGCTTCCCTCTGTATGGCCAGACGCTGCGATGGGTGCTGGAACCAGCCTGGGCGTTCTCTTGCTTTCTGCCCCCTTACGACCTTGTATAATTGGAAAATGTCAACTGCTCTGTTGTCTAACATTACATTTTGGCAGCAGGCTTTTGATCCAGCTTGCGGAGGCCAGAGGGGCTGGTGATTCTCTCCAGAGTTTGGAGACCCTTCAAAGGGAAGAGACGGGTCTCCCAAAGCAGCCCAGACAAGGGCTTTGCGGTGGCCATAAATGTGTCATATTTAGCTCTGTGGCCAGGCAGACGGTGTTGCTTCATTAGTAAATGTGCTGTTTGTCTGCCATGCCTGTGTGACCAAGGCATGAGGTTATATTTATTGAATGCAAATCATGCCACAGACATTTATTTCTCTGTCTTGCTGTTTACTCCTCCCTTTCTCTCCATCCCAGATTTATGAAACATATGGATCTTCTCTTTAAACAATCCCTCAAAAGCTCTGGCTTGCAAATTAGTTCCTTGAATGATCAGCTGTACATATCCTGCATTTAATAAATTTAGTTATTAAGGAAGCTGCAATTGATTATTCAATTACAGTGGATTGGGAATCAGGCTGCTGAGCAAGCCTGAGGCACTGGATTGAGTCATAATAAGAGGAGAAAACACTTCGGAACCAGCCTTTCCATCAACGTGCCCTGCTGTAAGAGAGCTCAGAGGCTGTGCCCGGGGATGTACCTGGGGCAGGGGCCCTGAGAGTGTGGCGCCTGATGCCTTCTGACTGTAAAGAAATTAGTGAGCCAGCCCACCAAGGATCCTTTCCATTTGATTTGTGTGGATTGGGAAATTTGCATTATGTATGAAATTTGCAATTGGCATTTCATTCTAAGGAAAACCCTGAACAATGTTGATAAATACATTTTATGTGTATACAAAACAGATGTGAGCAAGATATGGGGGTTCTGGGAGTGGAAGTGTGTGTGATGAAATTAGCTTTGTAAACATGGCGTTCATAGAGGGGGAAGATGATAATGGAGATGCCAGAAGGCCTCAGCAGAAATGAAGGATCTGATCTACCCATCTACCTATTCATCTATCCACCCACCCACCCATCCCTCTATGAATCCATTCATCCATCCATCCATCCACCCACCCATGCACCCACCCACCTATCCATCCACCCATCCATGCACCCATCCATCCTTCCATCCATCCACCCACCTACCCATCCATCCACCCATCCATCTATCCATCCATCCACCTATCCATTCACCCACCTATCCATCTATCCATCCATCCATCAGTCCATCCATCCATCTATCCACCCATCCATCCACCCACCTATTCATCTACCCACCCACCCATCCATCTT
>PVKP010011266.1:0-61854 GCA_004027715.1 Plecturocebus donacophilus
TTATTGGATATCATAATCTCTGTTTATTTCTGTAATCTGGAGCAGAGGTCCCCAATCCCCAGGCTGCAGACCAGTATGGCCCGTGGTCTGTTAGGAACCAGGCCACACAGCAGGAGGTGAGCCCAGACAAGCAAGCGTTGGTGCCTGAGCTCCACCTCCTGTGAAATTAGCAGCGGCATCAGATTCTCATAGGAGCGCGCGAACTCTGCGGTGACGCATGCCAGGGATCCAGGTTGCGCACTCCTTACGGGAATCTCATGTCTGATGATCCGAGGTGGAACAGTTTCAGCCCAAAACCATTCCCCACCCTGCCTCCTAGTCCATGGGAAAATTATCTTCCATGAAACTGGTCCCTGGTGCCAAAAAGTATGGGGACCACTGGTGTAGAGGACCCTAAATGGATGAAGTTTGAATTGTTCCCTTTTATAGAAAAATATGAATAACCATGCTTGTGGTGTAAAGAACTCAACCTGGATGGGGGCTGGGGCAATTCTGCCTCCTGGCTCTTTTCTTTAGTTAGAGAGGCTCAGAGAAGCAGGAGGAGAGAAGGGCACGGGGCAGCCAGGCCACTTTATGACCTTTGGCAAGCAGTTCTTCTGAATGGTATTCATCTTTTTCCTGAAGTCTTAAGAATTTTCAGAGCTTGACAGCTGCTTCTGTTCTAACATGACTATATAAATTCATTCCAAAGCCAAGTAACAGTACTGTTGACTGTGTCATGGACAACATGGGAGTTACGAATCGACTGTTACTCATGCAAGCACTCACATCTGCTCATTCCTGGACCTGTTACTTTTCTTTCAGAATTCATTAGATAGTTCACAAGCCTCAGTTAAAAGAAGCACCAGGTGCGGTGGCTCATGCCTGTAATCCCAGCACTTTGTGAGGCTGAGGCAGGCGAATCACTTAAGGCCGGGAGTTCGAGACCAGCCTGGCCAACATGGTGAAACCCTGTCTCTATTAAAAATACAAAAATCAGCTGGGTGTGGTGGCGCGTGCTTGCAGTCCCTGCTGCTTTGGAGGCTGAGGTGGGAGGATCACTTGAACTTGGGAGATGGAGTTGCAGTGAGCCGAGATCGCATCTCTGCACTCCAGTCTGGGCAACAGAGCAAGACTTTGTCACAATAAAAAATAAAAACCTGTGTGTTCATGAGCACTGAAAAGCATTTTAAAAGATCTTTATAAATTCATTGAAAAAGAAGTAAAATGTTTGAAAATCGTACCTTTCTCTCTTCTAGTATAGTTTACTTTTTATCCATGGAAGCTAATCCAGAATTTTGGAAGGCATTTTGTGTTCTGTCTTTACCAAAAGCTTACAGTATTTCATTTTGGAAAGTAGCATTGGCTCAGTGGTATTGAAGTAGTTTCTCTTTATAGAAGTATTTCAGCTAATCCACAAAGGAGGGATCAGAGAATGAGGATTTCACCGTTCCGCAGTCGTAGTGATTGGCTGGCAAGCTTCCCAGAGAAAGGCAGTCATGTGAGGCGTCGCTAACGTTACAAGGAAAGCGAGACCCTGGCAACGTGTAGAGCTGGTCCGGTAGACAGTATGCCTATGAAGTGTCCTGCCAAATTCACATCAGAATCTGATCCAGCCTCTAGATGGAAACAGCAGCCTACACTGGAATCTGTTAAATGACCCCACGGGAGGCAGAACCCAGATTGTGTGAAACTCCCTAGGACAAATGACCAGTTTTCTTTTATGACCCCATTGCTGAGGGGACAATGGGAAGAAATGGGGAATTTGCAGGTGAAAGAAACATAAGACCTAGCAACCAGTTGCAATGTTTAGACCTTATTTGAATCCTGATTGAAACAAATGGTTTAAAACACTCACACACATATACCTATGCAAATTCTATGAGACTGCCTGGGAAATAAGGCGGACTGGAAGTTTGCTGATATGAAATAGTTACTATTTTTTGCTTGTGATAATGGCTCTTGTGATTAGGTTCTGTTTAAGTAGTACCAGTGATTTAGAGATGCCTGCTGAAATATTCATGGATGACATACAGAAAGTGGCATTGAGGTTCAAAAGTATGTTGATTATAAAAGATGTGAAATTTGTCTCAGAAGTAGCCTTGTGTTCCACTGTTCACCTTGTTGCTTGAGGGTTCTGAGTGTTATGTAAACGACTCATAAATCCCATCTGACACGACTCCAGAAGGCTTTCTGGCTTGCTGTCAGTCATGGGCATATTTATGGGTGTGACACACACACAGATGAGCCATTTAAATAGGATTTTGAGCATTGCTAATTTTGGTTCAGAAAGATTTGTTTGATTTTGATGCCTTTTGCTTAATCCCTACATATCTGGTTTTCAAATATGAACTATTAAATCATATATCCAACATCTTCTATGTAATACTGAATATTAATAATTGGCATAAATAATTACCACTCCACAGCACCGCAGAAGATCATGTCATTAAAGACGCTATTGGTAATATACATACAGCCAATGTTTGTTGAGTGAATAAATGAAATTTCATTTAGCATGTTTGATTTTTGTGAAAGCAAAAGAGTATTACACTACTAATACGTTCCTTTTGTTCCGTGAATAATTATTGATTAGTTGATATATTTTACATGATTTTCAAGAGCAATTTTATAGTAAAAATATAGTTTTTAACACTTATACAGAAAAGCACATAAAACAGAATGCTCTTATATTGCCTTCTTTTTACATTAAGAAACATTCTTTATTTAAACATGACCTTTTTCTGTGTAAACTATTACATGGTAAGTAAGGAAATATAGTCTATAAGTATTAAGAGTTATTTCATCACCAGATACAACCACTATTACTATTTTAATTTCCTTTTTAGTTTTTAAAATTAAAGTTATAATCATATTAAGAAAAAGAATTTTGTCTTTGATTTCAGAGACAGAATCCTATTAGAGAAGTTGAGAAGTTTTATTTTTAAATTTCCCCTTTGTGTTGTTTTTTCTCCTAATAAAACAGGAACTGCTAGACTCTTAGAAAATGGGAACTCTTCCATCCAGTGAAATATGTACAAAAAAATAGATAATTAGCAGTCTACCCCTTCCACTAACATATCACTGCATGTTAAACTAAGGGGCCTTCTTTTTTTGCCCTTGGAATAGTGGATCCATTTTTATTTCTAGAATGAATGAGGTTTAGTTTGGTAAGGACTGCTTTTAGGTGGCCCTAGAGATGAGTAATAAGGACAAATTCGATATAAAATAAAACAATATTTGCTTTCCCTAAACCTCTTAGAATACCTCTGCTGTTTCTTGTCTTTTTTCTTTTCTTTTTTTTTTGTGTGTGTAGAATGGTTTCTAGGACCATAAACAACTACTTTAAACACAGCAAACTTTCGAACTCTTTTTTGTTGGGCTTAAATACTCTGAAGACCTACCTTCTTTATGTCTTCTCCCTCCCTCTCCCAATTTCTTCCTTCCAAAAAAAATGTCCCGTTGCTTTCTAGTCTCAAAGCTCAGCTGATATGAAATCGATTTTGAGAAGTAAGTTTCATATAAAATTAAAGGAATTCCATTTTATTGAAGAAAATTGCCTGACCCCCTAAAGTTCCTCATTTTGTAGCTACTTTATACTTTACAAAGAATTTTTTTTCTAACCCATGAAGGGTTGGGGCAGATGTTCATATTCTCATTTTAACCCAACTTAGCAACTTGGATCAGGTTAAGAAGCTTGTCCTGATTGAACCTGGATGAAAGCCTGGACCCCATAGTCTGCTTCGAAGAGCAGAAGTTATGCTTGGGGACAGAAGGCATGTCCCACAACCATGACCAGCCCAGTGTTTCTGGGAGTTCCGTCCCATGTAGGATCACTCTTCCAAGGTGATAACTTTATTGCAGGCTTTCGCCATCTGCAGAACCAAATTGAAGTCACGCCGTCTCCAGATTGCAGGAGCAGAAATGGGTGAAAGCGCCTCAGCCCTCCCTTAAGGTGGCTGAAGCTCCACCTTCTCCGTGCTACCTCCCGACAGACACAAGTGTCTACTCCCCAGCCCATCAGTTTCCACTTTCTTTTTCCAGATGAGCTCAGCGTGGGTACCAAAGATGTCCGTGTGTTTCGCTCTTTTTCTCCATGGTCTTCGTTTTTTTCTGATGTCAGCCAACCTGTGTTTGCTCAGGGCCAAGGCTACACGATTACTTAGCATGGATGTTTCATTTCCTTCGTTTTATGTGACCTGCTATTTCTCAGACTTTTGGCGGTGTATAATCTTTTTTTAAGTGATCTATTGTATTTTTCCATGTTCTGTTGAGCTGGGAGGAGTCAGCAGAACCTTTTTAATATCGGATATTACAAAATCCCTGGCAGAATATGAGGGTTGGAGGAGGATGAAGACTGGAGAGACACGGCTAAGCGGCTTATAAACCCCACCACTCACTTCGAGTCATCAAGTCCCTACTTGATGCAAATGTTTCATATGCTCCCTCAAAGTGTTACAACAGGATTTCATGATAAATGTTAGATGCCCCATTTTATAGTAAAAGAAACGGGGTTTAAGAAGTATGGCCTGAGCCCCGGACCGAACCAGGATTTGTGGATACCATAGGCCAGGCTATGTGTTAGTCCTCATTCAGATAATTTTCTCTCTCTCTGTCTTCTTTTCTCCTTTCCTCTTTCTTCCTTTCCTTTTCCTTTTCCTTTTTTTCTTTTTTCTTTTCTTTGTTTTCTTTCCTTTCTTATGTTCACCATCACACCTGGCTAATTTTTAAAACTTTTGTAGAAATGGGGTCCCACTGTGTTGCCCAGGCTGGTCTCTAACTCCTGGGCTCCAGCGATCCTCCCGCCTCAGCCTCCCAAAGCACTGGGATTGCAGGTGTACAGCACCGTGCCTGGCCTAATTTTCAAATATTTAAGACATTTTCTTAGTGGAGGACAGGCTAGCATGGTGAGGGCTGCTTTCTTTTTTTTTTTTTTTTTCTTTTTTTCCTTGAGACAGGGTCTCACTCTGTAGCCCAGGCTGGAGTGCTGTGATGCGATCTAGGCTCACTGCAGCCTCTGCGTCCCGGGCTGAAGTGATCTTCCCACCTCAACCTCCCTGGTAGCTGGGCTACAGGTGTGTGCCACCATACCTGGCTAATTTTTGTATTTTTTGGTAGAGAAGGGGTTTTGCCATGTTTCCCAGGCTAATCTCAAGCTCCTGCGCTCAAGTGATCCACCCACCTATGCATCCCATAGTACTGGGATTATAGGCATGAACCACCGTCCCCAGCCAGATAATTTTAAGTTTCTATCCACTGGCATTGGTTATTTCAGCAGAAGCTGGATCCATTATACATTTTGTCAGCTTTGTAAGAGTTACAGTGAGATCTTAGTTAACTATTCCTTTTCCCAAATCACCCTAGGGATGTTTTAATGCCCCTTATAAGCCAGTCCGCTGCTGTGACTCCTTCATTTGTTCTTTCCCTAGGCTACATAGCTAATAAGTGGCAGTGATGGGGATTTAAAACTTAATCTTCCTGTTTGCTGCTTCTACCATCTGCCATCACTTCTTGAGATTCATGAGCTTGTAGCCACATGATCACTCATGAATTAACTCAGTCACCATCAATTGAATGTCTATTCTGGCTTACATTTGTATGTTGTTTTATGGCTTACAAACAGTTTTTACAGGTATAATCTCATTTAAATCTTACATGGAAAACAGGAAAGAGGTAAGCCAGGAAATATCAAACTAGCCCTTGGACCCATGCAGAACGGAGCTAGGACACACCTGTCTTTTAACTCCCAAGTTTTTCGACACTGTACAGCCATTGGGTCATTGGCGTCTCTTTCAGATGTTGCTACTGACCAGCCTGGGAATATGCAAGAGAAGCTAGGGAGGAGGGAGCGAGGGTTACTTAGCTGCACTTTCTGATTAGGGAGCATGGCCACTTGAATGAAATGATTTCTTCACCTGTAGCTCTAAGGATGGCATCAGCAGCCCACGTTACAGGCAGAAAAGGAAACCTCCCTTCTGAAAAGACCATAATGATAAGATAACACATTTTCTGAAATGATAGGAAGAATTTCATGTCAAATATCATCATGGGGTCAGTAGGGCTTCTCAGAAGTGAGGTCAGCAGAACTGGGTCTTGGTGAGTGTCTCAAAATTGATCCAAAGCAAAAGGAGAAGGGGCAGTGCCTTCTGTACCAAAAGGCGGAGCTGAAGCAGAGGCTTGGATGTGATCAACGTTATATGTAAAATTTCGATGCCGCAAAAGAAATAGCACTCAAAGATAAATCCTCTCAGCAAGGCGGTTTACTTCTATAAAAGGGTGCGCCTCATGGATGGAGCGATGGTGAGCGCAGACCTGGACGAGGGAAGGGAAGGAGTACTTATTCCTGATGGAGGGTCGCCCCTACTGCTATGTCGTTCCCCTATTGGCCAGGGTTAGACTGCACAGTCTAGGCTAATTCTGATTGGCTATTTAAAGAGAGCAGGGGTACCAGCCAGAGTGGTGGGGTGGGTAGTTTGACAGGAAGGATGGTTATGGGCAGGTCAGACCAGGTAGTCAGGGGTGACCTAGGTGAAAGCAGCTGACCCAGGCAGGTGTCTGGGGTGAGTCAGGACAGATCAGGGGACCGGGGAACAGATGCGAACTAGTGGTTAGAACTGGTGGAGAAGGTTGTTTACTGAAACTACAAAGAAGTTGAAGTTTAAAATGGAGGACAAAGAACTGAATATAATGACATACTGATTCTTTGCAGAGATATGTAAAACTCATTGTATCCAACATCAAGAAGCATAGATTCAGGGTCCCTGGTTGCTGGGCATCAAGGGGAGGATGTGGTGTGGGCTGGGAGTGGCTAAAGACTCTGGAGGCTTCCATGCCCGAGGGTTATATAGTCAAAGAGAGGTAAGAGAAAAAAAATGCCCCAGCTCAGAATGAACTGATAGATGGAAGGAGGAGGAAGGCTCAGAGATGGGATGATAAGGTTATTTCAGTTCAGAAGTGTTCCATGGAAGTACCGTATAGGCAAAGCCTCCCCCAAATGCCAGCGGAGCTGAGAAATCAGAGGCAGTTTGTTGGAATTGCGTGATTTGTTGAGGGAACTTACCGACAGAAATGTGGTCTTGGGCGGCCACAAGACAGGCAGATCTCTGCACTGTTACTTCGCAGACCCAGGGCTTATCTACCTTAGGGAAAGGGTGTACGTGCTCCAGCAAGACAGTTAAAGGCACCCTCTAGAATAGGCAAGAATGCTGTGTGCCTCATTGCCTGTATTTTGTGCCATAATATCAAGGTTGTCATGTTCTTATACAAGGGACAGTAAAGTAGGAATCAAAAGGCATTATCGGACCAGGGCTCATCAGAAGTCAACATGGTGAATTAACATCCAAGATGGAGTTGCTTTTGTCTCCACTCCCTCTTGGCTGGGGTTAGACTGTGCAGACCCTTTCATAAGAAATCATCATAAATTTCTTTATTGAGAGAGTGAGAAGATGCTAGTGCTGTCTTCAGTGCATCCTCTGAATGGAGAAAAAAAAGTTAGCGGTCAATATTTTTACATTCTTCCAAAGTAGAGGACAGTCTTTTCCAGAGTATCTTTTGGTGTACATATGAAAACCTCACCCTTAAAAGGTTAGGTTAGTTGATGATTCATTAAAAGAAAAAAAAAATAGGCTGGGCCAAGTCGCTCGTTCCTTTAATCCTAGCACTTTGGGAAGCTGGGTGTGGGTGGATCACCTAAGGTCAGGAGTTCAAGACCAGCTTGGCCAACGTGGTGAAACCCGATCTCTACTAAAAATAAATAAATAATAAAAATAAAAATACAAAGTTAGCCAGGTGTGGTGGCAGATGCCTGTAATCCTAGCTCCTTGGGAGGGTGAGCCAGGAGAATCGCTTGAACCTGGGAGGCAGAGGTTTGAGATAGCGCCATTGCACTCCAGCCTCAGCAACAAGAGCAACACTCCATCTCAAAAAAAAAGGAAAAACTTAATACGTTGTTTTTAGACAAAGACAGAAAACATCTTATCAACCTAACAAAACATGAAAGAAGAATAGTGAAGGATGTATCCTCAAAAGACAAGCTTCCTGTATTTGAATCCGGGTCTTCCATGTCCTGGATGCGTGATCTTGGACAAGTGAGTGTCTGCAGGGCAGTTGGAAGAGCATATGGCACAATGATCACACAGTGACTTGCAGTTACAGCCCGTGCCGGTTTTGTTGTGAGTGACTAATTTTTATCCTCTTCCCTCTTAATGGAATTTTTTTTTTTTGAGACAGAGTTTCGCTCTTGTTGCCCAGGTTAGAGTGCAATGGTGCAATCTCAGCTCACTGCAACCTCTGCCTTCCAGGTTCAAGGATTCTTCTGCCTCAACCTCCCAAGTAGCTGGGAATACAAGCATGCACCACCACGCCTGACTAATTTTTTGCATGTTTATTAGAGAGGGTTTCACATGTGGGCCAGGCTGGTCTCGAACTCCCAGCCTCAAGGAAGCTGCCGGCCTCAGCCTCACAAAGTGTTGGGATTACAGGCTTGAGCCACCGTGCCTGGTTCTCTTAACGGATTTCTTTGCAGTTCTGAAAAGCATTGTTACAGCAAATATATACACAAGCTAGATAAAATATCTCACCTGTGTTTCTTATTTAGTGACGTAAGTAATGATAGAGTAATTAGTGTGAGAAATTAGTATTAGTTTTTAGTATAGGTAATATTGCAATATTAAGGACAGGAGACCAGCATGTTGGCAATCAGAAGACTAAATCTATAATTTCAATGACATTATTTTATTTATTTATTCTTAGAAAATAAGAATCGTTATTCCCATATTCAGGAGTTGAGGCAGAAGTTCAAAACTTTAGTTGTATTTCTGCTTGGGAAAATAGCAGAGATCTAAAATTAGTCTTATTAGACCACAGATATGTACCCAGCCAAATTTAATGTGGGATTTTAAAGTTCATGGAGTTAAATAGTTCAAAGTAGCACTGTACAAAGAAAATAGAAAATGCACTTTTAAACTTTATTCAGTTTTACTTGGTAAGATATCAAAATCATGTAAGGAATGTATTTATATTTTTATGATAATGCTTAAAATATTTAGCAGCATGAAAAATATATTAAATATTGAAATATTAACAAGATGACAGGCTTTTTAAAAGAGTTACTTAGTAGGTATTATATTTGTTAAAACAAAACATTCTTCTGTGGTAAAGTCTTAATTTTTAGCTATAGATTCATACATGTATAGGTTAGTTTATAGTTATGTTTGGCAATTAAGTATTAAAGCTATGTTAGAGCCCTTTTTAAAAGGGCGTTTATGGTTATTTTTATGTAGTCAAATAAATTGAAATTAAGATTTACTACAGTAAAATTACACATAGCATTAGTTCTACCATTTGGAGAAATTGGATTATTGCATGTAACCCCTTTAGTACTGAACCTCAACACCCACTTTCAAAGCAGCAAACATGGAAAGATCTTGTGATTTATTCCTCTGTAGGTCAGCCCATGAATTTTGGTGACAGCAGTTATTTTAATCTGAATCACTCGGTGACCAATTCTTAATTCACTGATTGCATTCCATGAATATTACAGCATTATCTGTACCTAACATAGGAAATTAATATTCGTGTCATATTTTACACAGTTGATTCAAAAGGGCTCACACATTGGAATGCAGGAGACAGAGACACAGCATTCCCCACTCCCTTGTTCTCCAAGATACAATTTTTAGAAGAAAAATGATAGAAATGTCAGAAATAAATCAAATCAGCAACATCCATTTCTGCAGTAATGAAGTTCCCTTGTTGATAGAAAATAAAAGCAAGAAGAATGAACCCCCTCTTGTGCAGAAAGCATTTTCTTTCACACTCAATTTCCCTGTTCCCTCGATCTTTTTTTGTCCTGTTATTAAACACATGAACATAAATTTATATGGGGAAAAGTTTATAGACTATGGTATTACTGTAACTATTCCCAGAAAATAAAGGCATTTAATGGCACGCATGTACAGTATGTGTTGTCATAAGGCAGTTCCTTGAGACTTAAGAACATCCAGATATATGGTACTAAATACTAATAAGGAATAAAAATGAAAGGAGGTGGGAAAAACACTCATTTTCTCTTGTAAAAAAGCTATGAAAGATTACTGAAATAAAATACTTCATTCTTAAAGAATCATAGTCATTTAGATCTAGAAAGAATATTAAAGACCATGTCACCAAAAGTCCTCATCTCTTACTAAATGGGGAGATGTGTTTTATTTCTTTAATATGAATGACCCAGATGAGGTGAAACTGACCATAAGAAGGAGGTCATTTTTTGTAGCCTTTCTTTTGGCAGGGAGGGGATAGCTTCCAGTCAGTAGCCCTACACAAGAAGGGATTAGAATGAACCATAAATTTTTTCAAGACAAAAAAGAAAAACCCAGAAATTTCTCAGTGGCAACATGCATACTTCACAGCTTGTGTCAGTTATGTAAGAAGAGGGAAAATGTTAGTAGGCTCAAATGAAAGGATACTTCTCAGTATTTTGTATATTCTAATAGCATGTATGGAAATAGCCCTGGCTAGGAATGGTTTACATGAAAGCGAGAAACTGTTGCCCCTCATCCTAGGTCTTTGGTTGCCATAATGCATGGCTTGTGTTTTCATGTTCAACTCTTTTTTTTTTTTGTCTTGAGATGGAGTTTTGCTCTTGTTGCCCAGGCTGGAGTGCAATGGCCTGATCTGGGTTCACTGCAACCTCCATCTCCCGAGTTCAAGTGATTCTCCTGCCTCAGCCTCCTGAGTAGGTGGGATTATAGGCATATGTCTCCATGCCCAGCTAATTTTTTTGTATTTTTAGTAGAGACAGGGCTTCTTCATGCTGGCCAAGCTGGTCTCAAACTCCTGACCTCAGGTGATCTGCCCGCCTCGGCCTCCCAAAGTGCTGAGATGACAGGCATGAGCCACTGTGCTCAGCCGTGTTCAACTATTCATGTGTTGTGTATCTCTTGTATGTATTTGAATCCTCTCCTCAACTAGACTGCGATCTCTCTTAGGGAACATGACTTATTATTATCATCTGTTTCTTAGCCATTGCACCTTCACTGGCACATAAATTGGTGCCTTATAGAAAGTTGACAGTGTAGTTAGTGGTTGATTGACAGCTGCACCTTTACAACAGAAACTTGCTGTTCTGGATCTGTGTGATTCAGAGGTAAAGCACGATGAAGACGTGTAAGTTCTACATCAGACTCTTCTTTACTCCCTCAGTCTCTCTGAGAGTTCTAATTGCTCTTTTATTCAAGACTCATTGTTCACCGTGTATGTCTCAAAGTAGTTTCAGCCCTCATCACTCCCCTGCCGAAACTCCTTTGCAAGCAACAAGAAGTATTTCTTTTCTTTTGTAAAACTCTTAGCAGTGATTGTGATAATATCTGTATAAACACATATTTGGAATGCACCAGCCCTCCATGCAAAATGCACTAATGCCTTCTTTTGAAAGTTGTCCTTTATTGCTTTTATTTATTTTCCTTCCCCAAGCACATAAAAATGACCACAAAGGTATATATGTAAAACACTCTGAGTTCTCCTTTGAAGATAACTCAGAGTGTTTTACATGTTTTCTAATTTCTTTTTCTTTGGGGTTTGATTATTAAAGTAAATATTTAAAACCATACTGAGAAGAATTTGCTTAAGGGAAGAAGATACAATGATAGTTCTAACACTGTCCATGACACTGTAAATGTAATCACCTAATTCTCATGACCTATCTATTCAGCAGAGTATTATTATTATCATTATCATTTTGCAGAAGAGTAAACTTAGGAAGAGAAAGAAGCCAAGTAGTTTGTTCAGTTATTCATCTAAGATCTGAGCATAAACCTGGCTCCATAGGTCGCAGGTTCAACTGTGAACCACAGGTTTAACCATTTAGCTTTCTTGATAGGTAAGAAAGGGATAGGAAAGGAATGGTTTAAATCTCAAATTTGTGGTTTGCAATGTTTACTATAGTGAGAAAGTTGATTGAATTATCTGTGGCTCTTTAAAACTCTGCTTTTTGAAGGTCAGAATGATACTGATCTCTTCCTTTAACTATTGGCCTTAGAGTAAGTTTATCAGATTACATAGCTGAGCCACGTTATGTCAGCTTTGCATAAAATTTGCTATCATAAAACATACGAACTGTTGTTTGCATAGCTATTGCAATTTTCAGAAACAGTTTTTTTTAAATTCTTTGTGTATTGATTACAAGTGTAAGTCCAAGTTTTCCAATATCTTTTGAATAGCTTAGAGAGGCCAGGCGCAGTGGCTCACACCTGTAATCCCAGCACTCTGGGAAGCCAAGGCGAGCAGATGAGTTTCTTTCAAGACCAGCCTGAGCAACATGGCGAAACCCCATCTCTACATAAAGTACAAAAAATTAGCTGGATATGATGGTGCACACCTGTAATCCCAGCTACTTGGGAGGCTGAAACAGGAGGATCTCTTGAGCCCAGAAGGTCAAGGCTGCAGTGAACCGTGATCACACCACTGCACTCCAGCCTGAGTGAGCGCAAAATCCTGTCTCAAATAAATCAATAGTTTAGAGAGCTTGGGAAAACACATAGATGTGTTCCTCACACGTGCTTCTGCCATGAAATTGATGAGAGTCTAGGGCAGGGCAGCAGATAAGTCTGGGTATCACATTAGCATCAGCTCGCGTATCTCGAGATTTACCGTCATCCCAGAGAATGCTGACATCACACAAGGCAACTTCCTGCTGCTGTACAGTTTATGCTTGAGGATGGGACACTTCTGTCTTATCTCTCGAGCCATGAGCAGTGTTGCTACTTTTCTCTGTTTAGTGACCTTAACTTGTGATTTTCTTTTTAATCACTTAAAACTTGTAAGCACTTGAGATTTGGGAGCTAGTCTCTAGTGGAAACATCTTTTTTTCTTCTATTGCTCTGCTAACTAGGTTTCTTTTTGTTAGGTTAACAAAAAAAGAATGATGTCCTTATTTTAAAAAAACTAGGTACTGCACTGAGAATTACGGATTGGGGTTTGATTACAAGCTGTGCCAAAGCTGTGAATTGAAGCAAGTCACATCAGCACTTTGAACATCTTTGTTGTTCGAAGAGCCGAGCATATATTGAATATTGAGTGCTGGTAGGTAGGCATTGTGCTAGGTGCATTGTGTGTTTTAACTTCTATCAGCAGGCATCTCTCAAGCTCCTGCTGAGTGTAAATGAAGTACTAGGCTAGGTACTGTGGGGCACAAAAGAATTTAAAAAAAAGATCCCTGCTCCAAAAAGCTTATTTATCAATACATGAGTAGCCTCTCTTAGGAGGGTCAGCCAGTGTCTGATCCATGTAGAGAAAGGTCATTGCCAGTGAGAGCTCAAATCAGCTGAAATCCCTCAAATCTCCAATATATTCCTACTCAGAGCACAGGCATCCCCTATTGATGGGAGCCTAAGACTGCAATCCAATGAAAGAGACCAGCAATTCATGTCCCTTATGGTACTTAGACATAGCAAAGACCGGGACGGGCAAGGCTGGGCAGCCAGCGGGGCAGTGGCTGCGAGGTTAGATCCTGGCCTTAGAGGCTGGTTCATGACTGAGACACGTTCTCTAACTAGGGAAGGCATATGCTCTTCCACCTTGGTCCGAGGTTGTCAGGGAACATGGCTGGGGTCTTCTCTTATGTGCTTTGTGCTCCATGGAAGTATCTGGGTCAGATATCTTAAAATGAGAATAAAGAAAGCAGCTTTGGTAGGAATGCAAAAAGATGCAGCCACTGCCGAGAACAGTATGGCAGTTCCTTAGAATACTAAGCATAAAATTACTATGTGATCCAGCAATTCCACTTTTGAGTATACACCCAAGAGAACTGAAGACAGGGACTGAGAGAGAGATTTGTACAGCCATGACCTAGCAGCATTATTCACAATAGCCAAAAAGGTGGAGGCAACCCAGCTGTCCATCAGCAAATGAAAGATATGCAAATCGTGGTCTATACATACACGGCATAATTTTCAGCTTTAAGAAGAAATTCCTGACACATAAAGACATTATGTGAAGTGAAATAAGCCAGTCACAAAAAGGACAAATACTGCATGATTCCACTTATTTGAGGTACCTAGAGAAGACAAACACGTAGAAATAGAAGGTAGAATGCTGGGCTGGGCATGGTGGCTCACGCCTGTAATCCCAGCACTTTGGGAGGCCAAGGTAGGTAGATCACGAGGTCAGGAGTTTGAGACCAGCCCAGCCAACATGGTGAAACCCCATCTCTACTAAAAACACAAAAATTAGCTGGGCGTGGTGGTGCTTGCCTGCAATCCCAGCTACTCTGGAAGCTGAGGCAGGAGAATGGCTTGAACCCGGCAGGCAGATGTTGCAGTAAACCACGATTGTACCACTGCACTCCAGCCTGGGTGACAGAGTGAGACTCCATCTAAAAAAGAAGAAGAAGGTAGAATGGTGCTTCCCAGGGAATGGAAAAAATGGAGAAAGATGAGGGATTGTTTCACGAATACAGACTTTCAGTTTGGGATGATGAAAAGTCCTGGAGATGGATGCTGGTGATGATTGCTCTATAATATGAACGTACTTAATGCCACTGAGCTGTACACTTAACAATGGTTAAAAGGAGCTGGGCGCAGTGGCTTACTCCTGTAATCCCAGCACTTTGGGAGGTTGAGGCAGAAGGATTGCTTGAGGCTGGTCATTCAAAACCAGCCTGGGCAGTGTATCAAGACCCAGTCCCTATAAAAACTAATTTTACAAAATGAGCCAGACACAGCAGTGTGTGACTATAGTCTTGGCTACTCGGGAGGCTGAGGCGGGAGGATCCCTTGAGCCTGGACCTTTAAGGCTACAGCGAGCAATGGTCACACCACTGCACTCCAGCCTGGGTGACAAAGCAAGACCCTATCTCTGAATTTTTTTAATTAAAAAGATAGTTAAAGTGGTACATTTTAGGTTACATATGTTTAAAAATAAATAAATAATAATAATAATAATAGAATGTAGTTTCCATCTCCAGAAGAAAGAAGGGGTCTATCTGGTTAAATTAGAAGGACGTGCTACAGAGTGGTTGAGAGTAGATGCTGTTCAGGCTGCGTGCTGCTGCTGCTCTCTGTCTGCCAACAGCCAAAGGCAGGTCAGGTGGAGCAAACTGACTGCTCTTGGCTCTGTCTCATGGCTGCCCTAGACCTTTGACTCTACCCACAGGAGAGGCGATCAGGTTTTGGTTGGTTCGATATTACAGTAGCCAGGGAGATATGATTTGGATTTGTGTCCCTACCCAAATCTCATGTGGAATTGTAATCCCCAGTGTTGGAGGAGGGACCTGGTGGGATGTGATTAGATCATGGGGTAGATTTCCCCTTTGCTGTTCTCATGATAGTGAGTTCTCACAAGATCTGGTTGTTTAAAAGTGAGTGGCCCCTCCCCTTAAACTCTTTCTCCTGCTCCAGCCATGGAGCATGCGTATTTCCCCTTCCGCCATGATTGTAAGTTTCCTGAGGCATACTCCGCCATGTTTCCTGTACAGCCTGTGGAACCATGAGCCAATGAAACCTCTTTTCTTTATAAATTACCCAGTCTCAGGCATTGCTTTCTGGTAGTGTGATAACAGACTAATACACAGGGCTTCTGATCCTGGGGCTCCAGTGTGACCACAGCCCCATCAAGACCCCACACCTGGCTGATGCTGTTCCATCACTATGTCTGCTTACAAGCAGGGACATTGACCATTGGCTAAAACCAAAGACAGGGGCAAGAACAGTTGCTACAGCACCACCTAGGTCCCTAAAATGGCAGGAGAGGATACACGCCCAAGGTATGGACATTTCTGTATTGATGGGAGATCACAAATTCATGAAAATCAGGTGAGGTAGGAAGAAAAAGAAGGAAACGCTGTAGGTGCCTACAGCTTCCCAGTACATGCGCTGGACAATCTTATCTATATTTCCAGAGCCCTCAGGCGCCCACCAAGATCAAGGGGCCACCTTCTGCAGAAACTTAAATGCCAAGTGTTGGTATTAGCCAAAGTGGTAGGGAGAATGAAACTTACTAGTTTGAGATCACGCTATTGCAGAAAAGACATATCATCACAGAAGATATGTAATTGTGTTATAGAAAAGTAGTTCCCCCAAAATGACAGTCTCTGGCTCAAAACCTACCTGCCCTTTACCACTACTCTGAAGCCGCTCCCTGAAGCCATCGCTACCCTCGGAAATGCTTGTATCAGCGATCCAAGCATTGATCTCCCTACCCCCCACCCTTTCTTATCCAGAACTTTGCAGTCTGAGCCCCCTCTCAGCTAAGGATCTCCTTTGGGGGCTTGTTTCAATCTGACATCCTGGCTTATCTATAGGGAGTATGCTAGAAAGCTGGAGGCATTACAGAATTAAATTGCAGAGAATTATGGTCATTCATGGGCCCAGAGCACTATGCACTAGGCAAAGTGCCAAGCAAGGCAAGCGCAGACATGGAAAATAGAAAGAAAGAAGCTCTGCTTACCCGGGGATCTCAAAGGTGAAAAGGTCGGTGCATTGCAATTGCCTCCAGTGTGGTCAGCACTGTTGTAGGGTAAACGCATAGAGGTAGCATCCTGCTCTTGGGGTCTGGAGTAGGAATAGAAAAAGGTGGTGTTCTGGGTTGAATTATGTTCCCCCCAAAAATATGTTGAGGTCCTAATCCCTAGTACTTACAAATGTAACCTTGTTTAGAAATAAAGAGATTTTTAAGATATCATCAAATTAAGATTGAATCATACTCAATTAGGATTGCATCACATCTCCTATGGCTGATGTCCTTAGGAGAAAACCAAGACATAGACACACACAGAGAAAAGAGGGTCATTTGAAGGTGGAGGCAGAGATAGGACAGATGCACCTATAGACCAAGGAATGTCGAGGACTGCTGGCAACATCAGAGGCTAACAGAAAGGTGTCGAACAAGTTCTCCCCTAGAGCCTCAGAAATGGCTTGGCCTTTGCAGCACCTTAAGTTTGAATGTGTAGCCTCCAGAACTGGAGAGTGTATTTCCGTTGCTTGCAGCCACCTAGGCAGTGGTGCATAGTTGTGGCAGCCCTAGGAAACAAATGCAGATGGTATCGTTCGAACTTGGTCTTGACATTGGAATGGTTCTTCTGGGGATAAACAAAGACAGGAAGAGATAGGGGCTAGAGAAGGGCAAGAGCTGTTCAGAAAGCAGCTTAGATTCAGTGCTGTATACCCAACAGGGGTAATGGTATGCACCAGTGTACTCCAGTGTACCATAGGCCGAGTGGAGTTGTGTTCTGGAATGATGGTAGAGAGGTAGGCAAGAATTAGCACAGATGGGGGATTTTTTTGCTATGCTAACAAGGCTGGACTTCGTTCACTGAGGTTTCATGGCTGAAGGATTGTAAAGGCTCTCGTAGCCTCACACTTTCTGCTCCCCACTCTCTCTCTCTACATTGGAGCATATCCTAGTTTGGACCTGATGTTGTCTTGCTCTCTGGAGTTCTTCCAGATGGAAGGTTCCAGATGTAGACTGACTTTAGGATGGGAACTATGAAGGCTATTTTCTGAAACATCTCTCCCGCTTGCATTTGGCATGTGGTTTTATAACTCCCTGTGTCCACCCCAGACATAACCTTTTGACTGGCATATAATGTACTCGAATCCAAACTGTAATTAAAGTCTGTTTTGTTTTGCAGATTCTTGGCACTGTTTTGTGAAAGTCTTCCAGTTCTGGTCTGGTCCTCTCTTAATAAAACCAAAGCTTTTGATAGCAAGTGTTCCAAGATTGTCTTGCTCACGTGCCCTGATTCTGCACTGATGAAAGCCATTTTTGAGATCTACCTGGGTTCAATTTTCCAATTCTTATTTTCTTATCAGAAACTCACTTCATTCTTTTCATTTTTCTCATTATTTGATTAATGATACTTCCGAATTTTCTGACTAATATGTTTTCCATCCAATGTGAATCTAAAAATAAGGTAAAATCTCAATCCAACATAAGGAACTATTTGCTGTGCTTTCTTAAAGGATTATTTTAAATCTTTTTGAGCGTCTAAGTTGCTTTAAATAGTATAGCATGAATGAGTTGACTGCCAAGGAAAATGGGATTGTAGTGATTCAAAATTTCTTCGTGATCTCTCTAAGAATGACTTCTTATTTGCCAGACTAGCTTCATTCAGATAATAGTGATTATAATAGTGCTGCAGTTTTTAAAAATAATGTGGAAAATTACTACAGGAAAATGCCGGAGGCCTGAGCCCATCTCTGCCTTTATCTAACACAACAGCAAACCATTCAACTATTTTTGGCTTCAGTTTTCTAGAAAATGAAAAAAGACCCAATTAGATTATTTCTAAACTCCTACAGTTGTGAAATCATGAATTTGCTTTTTAATTACAGAGGCGATGTGAACCCTGAAGAAGTATTTTAAGATTTGATGGCAGCTGGAACCCAAATGCTTTCGGGAAGATGGGAGTCTTGCAAAAATCTTTTCAGTGGGGCAGTATTCTTTAGCAAAGTTTGCCATCTAGTGGCCAGCAGGGCTAAATGAGGCCTTGCTTAAAGCATTGAACAAAAGATTTCTTGACTATGTTTATTTATTTTTAAGTTGTTAATTTTTATAGATTTAGCAGGTACAAGTACAGTTTTGTTACACAGAAATGCTGTGTGGTGGTGAACTCTGGCCTTTTAACTAACCATCCCCCGAATAGCGTACATTGTACCTATTAGGTAATTTCTCATCCCTCACCTCCCTCCCAGCTTTCCGAGTCTCAGTGTCTATTATTTCACTTTATGGATACATGTGCACACACTGCTTAGCTCCCACTTATAACTGGGAACACACGGTGTTTGACTTTCTGTTTCTGAGTTATTTCACTTAAGATAATGGTCTCCCAGTCCCATCCTTGTCGCTGCAAGAGACATGATTTCATTCTTTTTAAGGGTAGTGTTCCATCATGTGTGTATATGTGTATGTGCATGTATAAGTAGAAATATAAGTAGAAACATACTCCCCACATTTTCTTTATCCAATCATACATTGGATGGACACTTAGATTGAGTCCGTTTCTTTGCTATTGTGAATACTGCTGCAATAAATATACGACTGCCAAGTATCTTTTGTATGTAATAGTCCTTACCTAAGTTTCATAGGCTGTTGAGTACAATTGTATTAAGTTTTGAAGAGTTGAGTCTATTTTAAAAATAGGAAAGTGTTCTACATACCGGTTCATCACGGCTCTTTTTTCTTCTAGATTTTCTTTATAGTTTCTAGATCACGCTTCCTAGCTCCAAAGATTATAAAGCACTAAATGCTTTTTTTTGTTTCAAATAAGGGCTTGTAGAATCCAAGCCCTGGAATCACATATCAAGGAATATGTTTATCACCTTAGCTTTACGGATTCCTTTTGATTCTCATGCCTTATCACATCTGACCGGACAGACAGCTGCCTCTCCGCCTTATCAGCTGTAACAGTCTCACGTGACTTCTGGGTAGCCTCATATTTAAAAACTCTTTTTGAAAATTTTCAGTGTGGCAACTTATGTACTATTTTCGTAAAAATATTGAATGACTGGAATAGTAGAAATAGTTCCCGCTTTGAACTAACATAACAAAAACTATGAGCATTCTGTTGGCATTACACAAATGCCTAAAAACATGCGCTCCTTGATATTTTTTTCCAGCCCACTTGGACTCTCTCGGACAATATTAGTCCATAATCCGAATAACGTGTCGCAAAACAATGGCAGTGACTCAAACCACTAGACCTCTTTTCTTCCTGTTGAGCTGCATGATATGCTTCTGCCCTGTTCCAGAATCTTCTGTTGCCTTACTCGCTGGATTTGTAAAGATTATGAGTTTAGATTATGCCAATTTCCTTACTTGGCTATTGTAGATTTTTTTAAAAAGTGGCCGGGTACAGTGGCTCACACCGGTAATCCCAGCTCTTTGTGGGCCAAGGTGGGAGGGTCACCTGAGGTCCAGAGCTTTTGATTGAAGTCTCATACAGGCTGTGGATTTAGTTATACAGCAGTGTGGTATGTGGTGGTGTATTCAAAACTAGTCTGACTCAACTGTAGTTTTATAATTTGCTTGCAGGAAGATATTGGGAAAGTGGAAGTTATAAACAGGCCACTCACTATTAATCTTTTAGCTGGGGAAAGAACAAATCCAACTGCTTTCTTGGCATCTCCTCTTGGTTTTCTCAAAGACACCTCAGACTCAACACATCCTAAACTGAACTTGTGATCTTGTCTCTCCACATCCTGGCCCATTTCCCGTGTTTCAGCAAAAGGCAGTTCTCCCTAACTGGTTACACAAACCCGTAACCTCAGAGTCATTCTCAGTGACCTTCCTCTCCCTCGGATGCAGGAACCAGCCCATCGCCCATTCCTTTGGTCTCGCCATGAAGAACCCTGATCAGATACCTCCTTCCCTTCTCCCCTACCCTCCACCTGCGTACCCGGAGCCGACACCCCCTGTGCTTGCCCATGGCATTGGTCAGTGGCCCCACTCTGCCCTCCCTTACTCTGCTTTCCCACACTGCACCTACCTAGAGTAATCTTTTCCCAGTAAAAAGAAAAATACATAAGATGTTGCCATAATGAGCTTTAAAAATGCTCAAACTTGCCTCCCCTTCTTTTCAAAGTTATCCCTCTGCTTAGTGAGATGAATGGATACCTGACTGCATCCTTTGGAAAGGCTTTTCAGAAACTCAAGAGAATGCAACTGTTTGTCTCTTCGAGGTGTCCCGCCTTTCCAGACTAAACCAGTGTTCGTCTTACATATATTGATTGACATCTTGCGTCTCCCTAAAATGTATAAAACCAAGCTGTGCTCCGACCACCATGGGCACATGTCGTCTGGCCCTTCTGAGGCTGTGTCTTGGGCGCACATCCTTAACTCTGGCAAAGTAAACTTCCTAAATTGACTGAAAAAAGAGAAATAAAATGCATCGAAGAGACTACATTTAAACGGTGAGAAAGTGCTTCTATGCTCTTGAGTTTGCTCTGTTAAAGATACAGGTGACCTATAAAGAGGTATATGGGAAACGGAAGCAAAAAATTAATTAACACTGAGCACAAAAATGAGGCAAGGGGAAAGAAACGTAAAAACTGAAATGTATTTGAAATCCCCAAGGGTAAACTGAAGGAGCGCGGTGTAGGACACGTTTGCACCAGAAGATTATTATCTCCCATCAAGGCATTCTCACAGGATGAGGAAGAAGGGGAACATGGGCAGGCAGGCAAGACTGACTGAATCGACCTCACTGGCCGGCGCACAGTCAGCTTTCCTGGGTGGCTTGCTGGGGGATGCACAGAGCTCTTTCCTGGTCCTATGTGTGTAAAGAAAATGAGTAGACGCTGTAGTCTGTTAGGATGGTGAATTGCAACGGCATCACAGGAGATTCCTCTCTTAATGCATAGCAAAGTAATCAAAAGCTAGGTTGTTTTCGGTTTTTGGTTTGTGTTTTTGGGTTTTTTTGAGACAGAGGCTCGCTCTGTCGCCCAGGCTGGAGTGTCGTGGCGCTGTCTGGGCTTACTGCAACCTCCACCTCCCAGATTCAAGCAATTCTCCCTGACTGGCCCTCCCGAGTAGCTAGGATTACAGGCACCCGCCACCACGCCCAGCTAATTCTTACAGTTTTTCAGTAGGGACGGGGTTTCGATGTGTTGATCTGGCTGGTCTTGAACTCCTGACCTCAGGTGATACGCCCACCTTGGCCTCCCAAAGTGCTGGGATTACAGGTGCGAGCTACCACACCCGGCCACTTTTAAAAAAAATCAACAATGGCCAAGGAAGGAAAAAGGCATAATCTAAATCCAGAATCTTTACAAATCTAGCAAGTAAGTAAACAGAAGATTCTGGAACAGGGCAGAAGCATGCCATGCCACTCAATTCTAATGAGTCGGTAAGCTTAAGAATTCCTACACGTATTTTCCCTTTAAAAGTAAGGAAACTACTGAGAAATGGGTGGAACAAAAAGTAAACAGCAGGACCAACAGAACAGGTCACATGAGCTATGGGAGTGTTGTAACTGTTTAGCCACATACAGTTGTCCCTCGATATGGGGCAGGGGAATTGGTTACAGCAATCCCCAGGGATACCAAAATCCATCCGTACTCAAGTCCAGTATTCGGCCCTGTGGAATCTGGATACAGGATGTGAAACTCACATACAGGAAGGGCCACCTTTCCCATGTGCCATCCCACACCTTTGCTTGACCCATGCAGTGCAAACCCTTGTGGTGTTCAAGGGTCAACCCTAGTTCCTTTTCTCCAGTTAAAACACAAAGGAGAATTTGTTCTCCTTGCTTCCTGGTACATTTCTATGGTTAATTAACTAGATTTTGAAGTGAACCTGGGCAATGTAGATTATGTTTTAATTATTTTTATTTATATCTATATTTACTGAACTTTTTTTGAACTTATAATCTTTACATTTTGCTGAAAAGCCAGAGAAATGACTTTTGGAATATTTGTACAAATAATAAGTGTCAGCTAAAATGAACTTCTATGTCATGTCATATTTTGAAAAAGTTTTAAGTGGATCAGTCATCATGGTTATATTCAAGTCACGATAAACAAAATATTCAAATAACAATATTCAAATATATATTCAACCACCAATATCATATTTACATTCAATAATCAAATTCAAGTATATATTCAAGTAACAAAAGAGAAGGATATATTTTTTAAATGCATGTATATGTGTGTGTGTATACACACACACACACACACACACACACACACACACACACACACACAATAAGACACTTAAGAAAATGAATGTTCCATCATAAATTGAACTCCCAACTGGCTTTCAATTTATGTAATATTTTTTAAAAAGTTCAAAAATTATTTAACCAACAGTATAAAAATTGTATTGGGATAACTAGTTAGCTACTTAAAGAATTAGGTCTACACCTTGTGTCAAAACCAGTTAGAGAGTTAAATGGGGAATGTACTTAAGTAGAAAGTTGGATATAAAACAAATCATGTTAGAATATTTTGTGTTGATTTATTAGAACAATGGACAGGTGGAAAGGTCTTTCTTAGTCTTGATGTGATAAAAATATTCACAAAGCAACACATACTGTTATTTTAAAATAGTAAACAGCATAACAAGAAAACAAGATGAAAAGGTATGTTGGGAAAATATTTGAAGCAAATATGTAAATGAAGAGTCAAAATATCACATAGACAGTTTCTACAAATTGGTCAGGCTGCAGCAGTATGGAAACTGAACTCGGAAGTATCCGTATTAAAAGTACAGTTAAGTTAAAAGCAGTTAAATTTTAAAGAAAATATGCCAGAAAAACTTGAAGAACATATGCTGAGATAAAGACTAAATTTTATCTAATACTTTCTAAGTTGTCAATATTGTTACATTTTCAACAAAATTGTTAATAAAAAAAATTTACAGAACATTCTGCTAAATATTAAAAGAGACTATTTTAGAACTTACAGGACTAGTAATATACAAAATTCCTAAATTTCAACAGCAATCTAGATACACTGTTGTATTAAATTTGATGAAGAATAAATATAAAGTTTCCATTAACACATTTATTCAAGGAAAGGGGGGAAAAGGTGATCCATAAGAGTCGTGATTAGGCCAAGGTAAGTTGGAGAATTTTGTGTTTAAGGGTTGGATCACCCTGGCTGTTTACAGGGATCACGCTCAAGACTATGGAAACAAGGAGAATGGTGAAAGAGACTCAACTCAAGACAACATGGCAGAATTTAAGAGTGCTGTGGTTTGAATGTAGTTTGTCCCTCCCAAAACTCATGTTGAATCTGATCCCCAGTGAGGTAATATTGGGAGTTGGGCCCTAGTGGGTGGTGTTTGGTTCATGAGGGCAGATTTCTTATGAAGAGATTATTGTCCTTCCTCTGGGGTGAGTGAGTTCTCACTGTCTGGGGAATGGATTCCTCCAAGAGCAAGATGGTTAAGGAGGGTCTGACTCCTCAGTTTCTCTCTCTTGGTTTTTCTCATGGCATGTGATCTCTACACACAACTGCTCCCCTTCTAACTGCTGGGTGGAAACAGCCTGAGGCCCTCACCAGAGGCAGCTGCCCAATTTTGGACTTTCCAGACACAAGAATCATAAGCAAAATAAACTATTTTCTTTATAAGTAACCCAGCCTCAAGTATTCAGTTATAGCAACAGCAAATGGACTAAGATAGGGAAAAACAAGAGCTTTGGTATCTGAGAGTGCTGAAATGGAATCGTAAGTCTCACACTCATCAGCAATGTGTCCCCAGCCATGTCTCCTCACTCTTAGAACCCTGTTTCTTCCATTGTGCAACTGAGCTACTAACTGTACTGCTGCATTGCTGGGGGGACTAATGATGCAATGTAGCAAGGTAGATGTTGCTGGCTTTTGTTTAAAAGCGCTCAATCAGGAGATGCCAGACTTGCTTCTCCATAGTGGATTGTCTTTGATATTTATTGCAATGATGTTGGCTCTAATCCTGTTACATCATAAAAGAGATTTCAAGACTTTTAAAAACCCCATCATAAAAGAGTTCATTCTGAAACCACAGATGTCTGTTTTCTTTGCTGAGATTCATATTGAATGAGATCATTCAATTCGGCAGTGGATTTCAGACATCAAATTTTACCTTTAAAATTGTTTTAAAACTAAAATTAGAATCATTAACCACTTCTCAACTACCACATGTCAGTGATATGGGGATCCTTAAAGGATATGGCTTTTCCTAATGTGCAAGATAATATGTCATTAACAAAATTGATGTACATATTCAAATGAAACCTAATACTGATTTTTGCCCATAGCAGAGACTCTGTTAAGTACACCTAGCAATTTTGTTGGAGAGTTCTGATTTCATTTGTTAATTTCAAATTTTTGGACAGCTCTTTGAATTCTTCTGTCAGTCGTATGTAGGAAGACTTGAGAGTTGTTAGGGAGGTACCCTTAGAGAAGGATGGCTTCCAACCAAGCACACATAGACATGGAGCTGTAGAATAAGCTGAGTAATGCCCCCTAAAGATGTCCGTGTTCCAATCTATGAAGCCTATGAATATGTCATCTTATGTGGCAAATAAGACTTGCAGATGTGATTAAGTTAAAAATCTTGAGCTAGGAAAATTATCCTGGGTTAGCTGGGGGGCACAGCATAATCACAAGGGTCCTTATGAGTAGAAGAGGGAGATAGGAAAGTTGGAGTCAGAGAGGGAGGTGTGACAACAGAGGTCAGAAGGATACTGTAATTGCTGTCTTTGAAGGTGTGAAGGGGCCACAAGCCAAGGAATACAGGTGGAATACAGCCTCTAACAGATGGAAAAGACGAGAAAACAAATTCTCCCCTGGAATCTCCAGGAGGAACACAGCCTTACTAATACCTTGGATTTTTTTTCTTCCCAGTAAGATTCATTTTGGACTTCCAACCTCCAGAACTATGAGATAATACATTTGTATTGTTTCGTGCCACCGTGTTTATGGTAATTTGTTACAGCAGCAATAGCAAATACATATGGGCACACAGTGTGTAGAACTGTCTTCTGTGTGTCTCTAGATGAACGAAGGTAGAACTGCTGTAAGGAATCCTGCGACACTGTTGCCCATATTCTTTTTTTTTGTTATTTTTTTGAGACAAGGTCTGGCTTATTGCACAGGCTGGAGTGCACTGGTGCATTCAGAGCTCACTGCAGCCTCTGCACTTCCCAGGCTCCAGCCTCTTGAGTAGCTGAGACTTCCAGGCATGCACCATCATACCTGGCTATTTTTTTTTTTTTTCTTTTTAAAAACATGTTTGTGGAGATAGGATCTCACTGTTTCCCACGGCTGGTCTTAAACACCTGGGCTCAAGCCATCCTCCTGCTTCAGGTTTCCAAAGTGTTGGAATTACAGGCTTGAGCCATCACACCTGATGTGCTCATGTTCATTTTTATTTTTGCCCAAAGCAACACAAAATGTGTTTGGCGTTTTGAGTTAGCCACGTGATTATGTCTGCTCCACCAAGATACGAGGTCAGCAGTCCCTAGTCATTCTCCTCGCCAGCAAGGTATAGTCTAGTGATCAGAGATTGAGAATCCTGGGTAGGTGAAGGTATAGGGTGGGAAGTGTTCCTATGCTCCTCTCCGTACAAGACCTTTCATTTATTTTTAATCTGACCTTGCTTTTAAATGTGCATGGTGCTTATATTAATCAGGAGTTGGGAAGCAACCCATGGGCATCAGTGGGTAGGTGCTGGAAGAAGAGTGAAGAAATAGCACTGAAGCACTGGAAATAAATGGTCAGTAAGGAATCTGTTGTCTGTTCTATTCCTGGAATCCAGAGAAGAGCTCCAGGTCAAAAAGTGCAGTGACCCTCTTGGTCCCCAAAGGAAAAAAAATGTCAGATGAAAGACTGTGTCTAATGGGTTAAACATACCAACTCTCCATTCAGACTGCCTAGAATGGAAGCCCATACACTTCCCCTGGCTCTGTGAGCTTAAGCCAGTTAGGAAACCTCTCCAGGCTCAGATTTCCTGCGTGCTAAATGGATACAAAAGTATTATCTTGAATGATGGTTACAAAAATCAAATGTGAAGTGCTTAGCACATAGTAAGCACTCTACAAATGCTAAACTAGTATTATATGAATAGTATTATAACATTAGGGAACTTCCAGATTTTGAGACGAGCCCAAGGCTTCTAGTTCTCTTTCTTTTTTTTTTTTTTAAAAAAAAAAAAAAAAAACATTTTTACAGTATTTTCTCTCCTGCCTCTGTTACATAAATGAGCCAAAGATGGACTCAGCGTATTGGTCCCCAGGTTGTTTATTTCTTCACTTGGGGTTGAAATACATTATCTCAGAAGCCCAGTGGTACCAAACTCAAATTTTTACACACCCAGTTGTTACTTATTTTTTTTGTTTGTGTTTACAGTCTCACTCTGTCATACAAGCTGGAGTGCAGTGGTGCAATCATAGCTTACCACAGCCTCCAACTCCTAGCCTCAAATGATCCTCCCGCCTCAGCCTCCTGAGTAGCTGGGAATACATAGGCATGTACCACCAGGCCTGGCTAATTTTCAGCTTTTTGTTGGTTTGTTTTGTAGAAACAGGGTTTCACTTTGTGGCCCAGGCTGTTCTCAAACTCCTGGCCTCAGGCAGTCTTCCAACTTCGACCTCCCAAAGTGTTGGAATTACAGGCGTGAGCCAGCAGACCCAGCCCATCCCGTTGTTTTAAACCTAGCCCACATAAGCAGATTTTTTAGCCCTTGAGCCTGCCTTGCATACCCTGTGAAACCTCATCTCCATCTGCCGATGGAGCCTTTTCTTTAGTAGGATGGTAGTATGCAGCCTCGTGATTTTAAGGCACACACTGCTGGGGCCTTCAGAGCTCTCTCGACCCAGAGACTCCCACCCTACACTGAATGACATCACTTCGACACATGGAACCCATCTTCAATCTCCTCTCCTGGGAATTCCCTGGCCCTTCTCCCCCTCTAAGTAACAACCTCTGTGTGCCACAGCCTCTGCACGAAGCCTGCTGTGAGGGGCGCTGTCCCACACACAGCTGTCATAGTTTCCCAGGGAAGCTGTGTGTGATTGGACCACCTCCTAGATATGGTATCTTTTTCCTTGATCACTCCCCAAATCCCTCACACTCGCTACATCTTCTTTTCCAGCTAACACTAATTCCCAGTAAAGGACCACTCAAGCATATTTTTACTTCTCCATTTCATTGTAAGCCAAAATAGGACCCAGGGACAGAAAAGTAAATGTCTTCGTTTTCCTGAGAGTTTCCCAACATGGGGCATGCAGTGCCGGCTGGGAATAGGAAGATTGTCATGGATGCCAAATACCCCAAGTGATATTTTTCCATCATCTCTTAAAAAAAATGATACTGTGATTTTAGGCATATTTGTTGGTACTTTTCAAAATAAGTTTGTCTTAGTCCATTCAAGCTGCTGTAACGAATAGCTTCAGTTGGGTGGCTTATCAAAAACAGCCATTTAGGGGCCAGGTGCAGTGGCTCATACCTGTAATCCCAGCACTTTGGGAGGCCAAGATGGGCAGATCATGAGGTCAGCAGTTTGAGACCAGCCTGAGCAACATGTTGAAGCCCCATCTCTACTAAAAATACAAAAATTAGCTGGGCATGGTGGCGTGCACCTGTAATCCCAGCTACTCGGGAGGCTGAGGCACGAGAATCGCTTGAACCTGGGGGGTGGAGGTTGCAGTGAGCAGAGATCACGCCACTGCACTGCAGCCTGGGGGACAGAGGAAGACTCTGTCTAAAACAAAAACAAACAAAACCAGCCCTTTATTTCTCACAGTTCTGAAGCTGGGAAGTCAAAGGTTGAGGCAGATTCTGTGTCTGGTGACAAACTCTCCCCCTCTGAGTTTCCATAAATTTTAGGTTCTTTTACTCATGATCTTTATAGTGTCTGTGAGGACTCCTTTTCTGGGGTAAAGGAAACCATCGTTTCTTTCTTAATGCTAATACATATAACATACAGTACCTCTAATGACGTTACGGTAACGCACAGCTTTCCCTGTTTCATAAATGGTACCTTCTTACTGAGTCCTAATATGGTGGAGGGGGCACCAGATCTCTCCGGGACCTGTTTGACAATGATGCCTAATCCCATTCATGACCTAATCACCTCCCAAAGGCCCCTCCTAATTCCATCACACTGGTGATTAGGTTGCAACATACGAATTTTGAGGAGAATGCAAAGATTCAGACCCCAGTATCTATGAAACCAGAAAAGAGAAATTGAAATCCACAAAGTTTAGCCTTCAAGTTCAGTAGAAAAGCCCCATTTTTCCAAGCTAAGTAGAAGCTGATGTTAGGACCCAAATGAACTGCTCTTTATGAGGAAGTAAAGAACATAATGTTTGTATCAAACATAATGAGTTGGATCTTTCAGAAACTGAAAATTCATAGTTCTATTATTTTGCCTTCCGTAACTGTCTGATTCATAAGAATAACTGAATCCTTCTGTGGTCTAATAATTAAAAAATAATTGGGCAAATACATTTTTTTGAAGTTTTGTCATAAAATCATATGAATCTCCCCAAGTTCTACTATTTCTGATTTTAAATTTGAGAAGAATTTTTCTGTTGCATCTGTCATTCTTACAGCGTTCTCAACTAACTAAATCCAGTAGGATTAGAAAAATTGACATTTTTCTCATTCACTTCTTTGTCACTGTGTGGCCCATTGCTAATTCAATATTGGGAAAGATGAGCTTCTTTTAAGCATATTTTAAAAGAGAATGTCTAGGATCTCATCTGACATCTCTGATATTACTCTCTGAGAAGTCTTCCTCTTGTTCCGTCCTGTAATTTTATATCTTTGTAACCAAGATCTTTTCATAGACCATCACCCCTCCCCTCAGAGCCTCATTTCCTTCCTTATCTGAGTTTCCGTGATGCAGGCAGACATTCTCAACTCTCTTCCTCTTTCCCTCTGTCTCGTTCTCCTGAGAAATGAAAAGACTCTCATTCACTCCACCCTTGAATTTCAGCAGACAAACCTGGTGAAGGAAAAAGACAACTCTGGGGACTGTTTTACTTGAAGTTCATGACCACAAATATCCTCCTGCACTCAGTCCTGCCTGCTGATTTGTTTTCCTGGCCAGTCCACTCACCACCCCTGCCCCCCTCCGAGAGGTCTCTTTCTGCAACAGTCCTCAAATCTGCAACAGTTTCTCATTTCTCCTCATTCTTGGTTAATGATCTTTCTCCTAATTTCATCTGAGAAAATAGCAACTCTCTAAAAAGACCTTCCCACTACTGCTACCATTAAATCCACCCACTGGTACCCAAATCCTCTGCTTCCTTCCTGTGGCAGTGGGTGAACCAACTAAGAGTCTCTGAGCCAACCACTCTGCTCATGCCTGGGGTTCCAGACCCTTGGCCCAACCAAGGACTTTGCGCCTACAATTATCTGTGATCTCCTTTGAAGCGTCTTTTGTTTTTCCTTTCTTACCTGTAATACCTCCTATTCCAAGGGAAAAAAAAAAAAAAAAAAGATGTCTTCTTCCTGCATCTCTTGGCAGCTATGTTTTCATTTTTCTACTCTGTGCTAAAGCAAATCTCCTTGGAAAACTTGGTTCACCCACTGTATCAAATTGTTCCCCCCTCTCTCTCTTTATTGAACTCATTTCAGACTCCTGACCCAATCCCTCCAGTGACTTCACTTGAGGTGCCATCATCAGTGGCCTCTACGTGACCAGATCGGATGATCAGTTTTCCGTCTTCATCTTACTTAACCTCACCTCTAATGGGTGAGATGCTCCAGGAATCAGTTTTCAGCTCTTCTTTCTTGAGAAATTTCTCAAGGGAATTTCACAAAAGCTCTTGGTTCTACAGACCATCTATATGCCACGTTTATTTCTCTACTCACGCCTCTTCTGGACTGTGGGGTTATGTACAAAATTGCCTACTCGACTGTGCCATGTTGATGTCTTATAGTCTTCTCAAAATTAATACCCCTGCAGAAGTATTTTCTGTTTTCTCCTCTGAGCTTGCCCCTGCTTCGGTGTTTCCCTTCTCGGGAAATGGAGCAACCGTGTGAATCAATGTTGCTCAGCCCCATCTCTCCCTTCCAGCTTCCAACTGGACTCTTTCTTGGCTTCTTTCTCTCCAATAAGACGTCAATCTATAGGTCAGTTCTGTCACCCTGGACTTTAAAAATGTATCCCAAATCCTACCACTTCTCATGATGTCCTCCCACTAACACCTTAGAGCAAGCCGTTCTCTCATGGTCTAAAAAATGATTACTGTTTTTCCTCATGAGCTCTTGGAGTCTCAACACAGCAGGCAGAATGCTCCTTCTGAGACACGAATCAAGCTAGGTGTCCTTTTCAAAGTCCTCCAGTGGCTTTCCTCCCTGTTAGAAGAAAATCCAGCCCTTGTCGTAACTTGGTGAACCTACATGATCTGGCCACTGAACAGTCTTCGTCCACAGACACCTTCTTACTGTCTTTTCTGCGGGTGAAGGGCGTTCCTGCCTCGGGGCACTTACCTGGACCTTTCTTCTGCCACGTTGTCTGAGTCCTTCACTTAATTCACTTGGTTCTGCTCAAAACTCACCTTTCTAAGAGGGCAAAGAAGTCTGCCCACCCTCAATTTCACCTCATTTTTAAAAAGTTGTCCATTCTAAATGTAGAGGGTGCCTAAGTCAGCCATGACTGTGGACGAGTGTCTTTTATTTTTGGAAAATTACATATTTCAGGTTTAGGATATCTAGATACTTAATGACCGCCATACAGCCTAGTGTTAGAATCAACACCAATGCAAATCGTTTTTGAAGGAGACAAGATCCATCTTTGGCTGCCTCCTTTTCTGTTTCCTCATCTCTACCATCTGAAGCCTTCATCCAGATATCCAATACCATGCAGGTTTATGCTCCAGCTTCCTCCCAGCTCTGCTCTTACTCCTGAAATGTCCACGCACCAAAGCTACCTACATCCTCTTCTCCCCAGTCTCTGGAACTTCTCATTAGTAGTTAGATGTTTGCAGGAAAAGCCATTTGCTTTTACTACAGTTGCAAGCTGAGGTGGGTGGCCTTCCCTTAAGTGTCCTCATCTTTTATTACTTCCAGCTTTATTGGTAAATCCTATGCATCTATGTTGAGTAGTCTTAAGGTCCTTGCCATCAGATATGTGTCTGAAGCTCATTGATGAGAAACAGTACTCAGTGGGATTGTTTAATGGACACAGAATCCATTCACTGTCTAAAATTCTGGTTGGGAGCTAGATTTTTGCAGTTCACCAAATCTGGGTTCCAATCCTATTTCTCATGTGTATGAATTTCATAGCCTTAAGCAAGTCTCTCAACTCTGTTTCCTTGTTTGTAACCGTTCTCACACTGTTATAAAGAACTACCTGACAATGGATAATTTATAAAGGAAAGAGGTTTAATTGACTCACAGTTCCACAGGGTATACAGGAGGCATGGCTGAGAAGGCATCAGGAAACTTACTATCATGGTGGAAGGTGAAGGGGAAGCAACCACATCTTATCGTGGTCGAACAGGGGAGAGAGAGCGCGAAGAGGGAAGTGCTACAAGCTTTTAAACCATCAGATCTCAGAACTCACTAACGCAAGAACAGCAAGGGGGATATCTGCCCCCATGATCCTATCACCTCCCTCCCCCAACACTGGGAATTCCAATTCACTGTGAGACTTGGGTGGGGACACAGAGCCAAACCATATCACGCAGGGATGAAGAGTAATAGTCTTCTTCAAAACTGATAGGAGAATTAAAGGAATGATGCTCGCTGGGTGCCTGTATCAGTAGATACTTGTTAATGCTTTTTGTAATTGTTTTTATGATTATTCTTGGGTCAAGCCAAATCTTTAAGGAGTTAATGATCTTATCTATCCTAGTCTCTCTCTCTCTGCCCAGATTATTTTACTGAATGTTGCCATGGTGGGAAACCTTTAGCTTCCCCTGATAATCATTCTAAGAAGCCTCTTTCCAGAACCCACTGTGGCATTTACCGGAAGGAATTTTACACAATGTTCCTTTTTATGGGGCCTCCAGGAGAAATCGGTGTCTGGTGTTAGTGCCAAACAGATTCGTTCTTCTAAGCATTTGGTTTATTTTAAGCTGATGGATGGTAAATTACATAACCGACCGAGTTTCCCTTTTTGAGTTGGCTGCCCGAAAGCTTACAGCCAGATCTATGGCTCATTGGTAGGAAGTACTTCCATTACTATGGGATGCATTTTGAGCCCTGTTTCTGCATTTTGTGTTGCCATCTTTGCTTTGCTTTTTTTCTCTTAATCCCTCTTTTCTGATACTTGAATGTTCTTTGAAAATTTAACCTTATAAATTGCCTTAAATTATTTCTGAAATAAGGTAAGGATATGTAGCTATAGGTAGATGAAGTATGGTTTTAAATAATTTGTTATAGTGCCTGTATTTAAGAGGGGCTTAATTTTTATAAGAAGATACTTGTGGCCTAAAATAACTTTCCAATTGGTAAAATTTCAGACTTTGCAAGAAAGGGGAAGGAAAATTATAAGGAGGGAATGTTTTTGCAGAAGGGTGATTTGGGAAGCTGCTGAAGGGGAACCCGTGAAAGGTAGGCTGACGATGGCTCAGAGTGGAAAAGTGTCTTTTGTATGATTGGATTGGTTAATTAATTAATATGTGATCCTCCAGGGTCAGCTTATAAAATTAATCTTCCCCTTTCAAAGAGAAGGTAGGAAGAGGTTTAAAGCCACGGGCTCAGGCGTCAAACACCTGGATAGAAATTTTGACTCTGCCATTGTCTTGAGCAACTTACTTGACTTCACAGTTTCTGTGTCTTCATTCATGAAATAGAGATGAAGGGCTCATGGTCTGCTAGCCTCGGCCTCCCAAAGTGCTGGGATTACAGGCATGAGCCATTGTGCCTGCCCCATTTTGATGTTTTTGTTTGTACTAGAAAGTATAGGTTCTCAAATGGCTTTGGTTATGAGAGAATCAGGGAGGAAAAGAAAAGGAATGTTTGAGAAGTATTGCTGTGGGTTATAGGATCCTGTGTTACATCTTCGAGCTATGCAATTAAAGACTGCATTCGATTTTCAAGTTTTTGTTGTGAGATTGCATTCCTTTAAGTATGACTGGGCTATCAGAGAGCTGGGATTTATTAGGGTTACACAAATCTTGAATGTAGCAAGCGTACTCTACCTCAGTAAATCAAAATATGTTTTAAATTGGTCATTGAGGGTTCGTGTGCACTCCATGATTGTTAGTGATTTCAGAAGTATGACTTCTTCTCTAATTACATTACTGTAGTTATCTTACTTACTTCTCCTGCTATCTGTGTATAGGTGGTAAATAAACAAATGTTGCCACTCGGATTACTGAGAAGAACAATGATTAATTGTTGGTCAGAAAAACAAAAAACTCCAGTAGATCAAAAGAGAACCCAGACACTTTGGTGAGAAATAAAGGAAAATTAGAGAAAGGTTTTCATTTCTGTAGAAGCTGGAATGAAATAGAGTGGTGTGTTTTGGTGGCTAAAGAAGTGGAGTTCAATGGAAGATGCATCAGCCACATAGAGATTTTGTTCAAGATCGTAAGGAGAGAAATGAGGACTGGACCAAGAAATAGAAGAAAACTGGTACTGACATGAAAATAAAGGTTTATCGCAGATTAGACTACAGGAGACTGAACTTCAGAAATGCATGGAAATGTCCAGGATGGAGAGAACATGGGAACATGTGTGTATTACATTAGGTTTCATTTTCTGTTTTCTGTACTTGCATTTACTTACTTGAATTCCTCAATATCTAATAGATTTACTCATTTTCCTTATCTCCCATCTTCGCCTCCTTAGCACCAGACCTTTCTTTTGCTTGGATCAAGTACTTTCTAACTGGTCTCCCTGGATTCTCTCTAACCGTCCTCCAATTTGTCTTCAACTCTACTGCCAAAGTGGATTTTAAATGGTACACATCTGATTATGCCTCTTGAGGGAAAGAAATCCCACTGCTCTTAGTAGAAAGAGAAAAGATCCTCAGCATGGCCGTCATGATCTTGCAATCACCTGGCTCTCTAACCTCATCTTCTCCTGTCTCTCTTGCTTTATTCTTCAGCTGCTTAAACTCAGCCTTCTCCCTTGTACTACAAAGACCTTTGTAAATAATACCCTCCCTCTCCCTGCCTTATCTCCCCTGCATTTAGCTGACTCCTTCGCATCCTTCAGACCTCAGCTCAGGTAGCAGTGCCCCAGAGACACCTTTTCTGACTCTTCTAATTCTCGAAGGTGTCAGTCAACCTGCTCTACATTTTCATAGTATTCTGTACTTTCATGCAAACATCTTACTAGCTTGTAATTATATGCTTATGTGATTATTTGATTCAAATTGCCTTGACCCGTGGATTTTAAGCTCCTTGAAGGCAAGGACCTTAGTTGTTTGACTCGTTATTTTCCTACTGGTGCCCAGCAGAGACGTACTCTTGATGACCAGTACTCAGTTAATACTGTGGACTGAATGGATGAATAGAGGACAGTTGGTCCTTTTTTTGTTTTTGCTGAAATTAGCAAGAGTTTCTGGTCAACTTAAGGACACCAGGCTCTTCATGGCTTACTATGAAGGGAGAGTCGAATGAGTATATGAGCAAGTGTCTGTCGGAGGAGGGACCCTTCTTTCCTAAAATCACAGCCACAGAAGAGCCAGAAGCATGTAAGCAGAGTCAACTCTGACAAGACAATTTTAGTTCCGCTACAGAAGCCTCCTTTAGATCTTTGATTTCTTACTATCAAAGAGTTCTCTTCTTGGAGGAAGCACTTCATCTGATGTTTAATTTTGAGTGTGTTCTTGCCACTCCTGACTAATAGTCACGTAGAAAGTGAGTAGTAAAGAAACATTCCTCTTTACACTTTCTAAAGACTGGCCAGAGAGAAATCCCTTGGATTTCTTGGATTAAATCCCTTGGATTAAAATGTATATGCATATATGGCATTGAAACCATCTACATTTCTCTTGGATTACTTTTAATCTGTTGATTTTGTCATTGTGCCTCTCCTTGTTGCTTTTCAATGTTTTTCTCCTAAGATAGCTCATATTATAACAAAATAGCTAATTTAGCAATTCATTAGGTTTGTAATTTAGCTACTTAAGCCAAGCAGCTAGTTTTTATTGACTTTATTTGATTTGATTATTTAGTAAAGGAACAGTTATCACAGACAAGTATCCAAGCTCAAAAGCTTCCAATTTCTTGCTGACGTTGAACTATTGAGTGCAGTGAAGCAATCTCGGCTCACTGCAGTCTCCGCCTCCTGGGTTAAAGCAATTCTCCTGCCTCAGCCTCCCATGTAGCTGGGACTACAGGCACACACCACCACGCCCGGCTAATTTTTTGTATTTTAATAGAGATGGGGTTTCGCCATGTTGGCCAAGATGGTCTTGATCTCCCGATCTCACGATCCGGCTGCCTCGGCCTCCCAAAGTGCCAGGATTACAGGCATGAGCCACCACACCTGGTCGCGACCAGGTTTCTATAGACTCAACAGTCTGGATATTTTTTCCTACTTCTTAATAAAACAACAGATTTTTTCACATTTAAAAGTTTCAGTCATTCTCTACGTACCACCAGTTCAACTCTAAACTCTTTGCTGTGTGGTTCAGGGCAGTCCCAGCCTGGGTTCCTGATTCTCCACTCCACTCCTGCCTTTTATTTTTCCCCTCTCCCACTCCCCTGCGCCCTCCACACACTTGGATTTGTGAATTCATCATTCATTCCAGAAACGCTTTGAGGTGCTTTTAAAATACACTTTTAGGCCAGGTATGGTGGCTCATACTTCTAGTCCCAGCAGTTTGAGAGGCCAAGGTGGGTGAGACGCATGAACTCAAGAGTTTAAGACCAGCCTGGGCAACACGGCAAAACCGTGTCTCTACAAAAAGTGCAAAATTAGCTGCGCATGTTGGCACACGCCTCTAATCCCACCTACTTGGGAGGCTGAGCTGGTGGGATCACTTGAGCCTAGGAAGTTGAGGCTAAGGGAGCTGGGGCTGCACCACTGCACTCCAGCCAGGCTGACAGAGCGAGACCCTGTGTCAGCAAATAATAATATAATACAGGTTTAGCATCTATAATTGAAATCAGAGTAAAAGTGCCGACATCGGAGTTAATGTCTCTTTCTTGGTGCAGTCTAAATATAAGCACTATTGGGCCAGTATGGCAGTGCCCCAGTCCTAGGGACTTAGGTCTGTCTTGTCACTCTGCTCTCCTGAAAGTGCAGCTTTCTTCTCGCTATAAAAGGCTGTCCCGGCTCTCAGCAGTGGCACGTGACTTGAGTATTGGCACATGGCATTTCTGTATCTGCCCATTAACCAGAATCAATCCAGTCTCGCGGCCATCCGAGTTGCAAGAGAAGCTGGGACATTCATCTTAGCCCAGCAGCCAGTGTCCATTTCTGTTACTGTAAACGAAGTAAAGAATGGATGAAGGGGGCCGACTATGAATCTTTGTCGTACCTACCATGTTTCAGTCACTGTGCTAAGTGCTAGGGATAGAGAGATAAATAGAGACTGAATCCGGGGGAGAACTGAGTTTAGAATGAGGACTTTGGGTAGTTCTCTGTTGTCTGAAGATACCATTCTTCATATACAGTCTTTGTAAACACAATTAGTTCTGCGTATACTCTGTATGTAATCTTCTGTGCTTTTGCATTTTCTGCCCATTGCCTGGGATTCTTTCTGTCTCTACTCTCCACTGGATGCAATTCTGTCTGTTCTGCAAAGGCTAGCCCAAGTGTCCTCATCTTTGTGAAGCCTCTCTTGTTCCTTCCAGGGATGGTTAGGAGTTGTTTTCTTGGTGTTCCCATTGCTCTTAAACACTGTGTTCTCTTCTCTCTGTTTTTTTTGAGATGGAGTCTCCCTCTGTCACCCAGGCTGGAGTGCAGTGGCATGATCTTCGCTCCCTGTAACCTCTGCCTCTCAGATTGAAGTGATTCTCCTTCCTCAGCCTCTCGAGTAGCTGAGATTACAGGCATGTGCCACCGTATCCAGCTAATTTTTGTATTTTTAGTAAAGACAGCATTTCACCATGTTGGTCAGGCTGGTCTTGAACTCCTGACCTCAGGTGATCTGCCCACCTGGGCCTCCCAAAGTGCCGGCGTTATAGGCATGAGTCACCATGTCCAGCCTCCTCAGTTGTTACAAGTGTCTTGACGAATACATGGATTGCATTTTATTCATTTCATATCCCCAGCACCTTAGCACAGCACTAAGCAAACAGAAGGTGCTCCATAAATGTTTCCTGAATCAAATTATCCCCAGCACCTTAGCACAGCACTGAGCAAACAGAAGGTGCTCCATAAACGTTTGCTGAATCAAATTATCCCCAGCATCTTAGCACAGCCCTGAGCAAACAGAAGGTGCTCCATAAATGTTTGCTGAATCAAATCATCCCCAGCACCTTAGCACAGCGCTGAGCAAACAGCAGGTGCTCCATAAACGTTTGCTGAATCAAATTATCCCCAGCACCTTAGCACAGCGCTGAGCAAGCAGAAGGTGCTCCATAAACGTTTGCTGAATCAAATCATCCCTAGCACCTTAGCACAGTGCTGAGCAAACAGAAGGTGCTCCATAAATGTTCACTGAATCAAATTATCCCCAGCACCTTAGCACAGCACTGAGCAAACAGAAGGTGCTCCATAAATGTTTGCTGAATCAAATTAGTTAGTGCTTGGCATCCTTTTGTGGATTCTTGAATGACAAGGTGGGTGGAATCTTTAATGAATGGGGGAATCTCTCTTATATTGTGTATAAAAATATCATAGTTAATAAAAAGTTAAGTGAATTCCAAATCAAATTCAGAATCATAGAAGGGATAGAGCGTTTCCCCAGTGTTTTCATCTTATTCTAACTTTAAGCTAGTTTTTATTCTTTATTCAGTTATTCTAGTAACTGTGTGGTGACAGAAGGGATGAGAGGCCTTAAGAAAAAAAACTTGAATTTGAATGATGTGTTCTTTCATATTACTTACTGTTCTTCTCACTCAAGTTTCTTTAAAAAATCAAATTGAAGTCCTACCCTACTAGGAATATATCATGTATGCCTTGGAAAATGGTGAAGGCTTTTTTTTTCCCAGGATTTACTTCAAGAGCCAATTTGCAGTGTAATTCAGAAATTTTGTTTTACTCCAGGTTTCTGATGTAATCACTAAGGTGTCCTTATTGTCTGTCTATAGATGATCTGTTATCTTCCTTTTGGACCTTCAAATCCACAAAGGATTAATTAGTATATGGTAGGAACACATTTTCACAGACTGTGTAGATTGTATAAGTTGCAGGGTTTAAATTATGCTATTGCTTACATTACTGATAAAGAACACATGGAATCATGTGGGGTCCCAATTTATTAGTCAAATAAGGAGATTAAGCTAAGGCAGAAATTTTTTTCACCTTTACCAACCTCTTAAGACTATTAATAATAATATATAATTGTTGCTTTAAATCATAGATTTTAAGGCCAGCCATGGTGGCTCACACTTGTAATCTTAGCACTTTGGGAGGCTGGGGCAGGAGAATGGCCTGAAGCCAGGAGTTTGAGACCAGCCGGGGCAACAAAGGGAGACCCCTGTCTCTAAAAAAAAATTTTTAATTAAGCCAGGCACGGTGGCTCACACCCATAATCTCAGCACTTTGGGAGGCCGAGGTGGGTGGACCAGTTGAGTCTAAGAGTTCAAGACCAGCCTAGCCAACATGGCAAAACTCCATTGCTACTAAAAAATAAAAAAATAAAAATACAAAAAGTAGCCGGGGATGGTGGCGCACACCTGCAGTCCCAGTGACTCACGAGGCTGAAGCATGAAAATTGCTTGAACCCGGGAGGCAGAGGTGGCTGTGGGCTGAGATCGTGCTACTGCACTCCAGCCTTCCTGACGAAGTAAGACTCTGTCTCAAAAAGAAAAAAAAAATTAGCCAGGTGTGGTGGCATGGACCTACAACCCTACCTACTTGGGAGACTGAAGTGGGAGGATTGCTTGAGCCCAGGAGTTCAAGGCTGCAGTGAGCCATGACTGCACCACTGCACTTCAGCTTGGGCGATAGAATGAGACCCTAAGTCTAAAAATAAATAAACAAACAAATAGCCTTAAGAAAATAGGGAAAAAGTGTTGAGAATTAATTGTCTTTTATTTTTCCATGGACCTAAAGAACAGGGTGGTGGTTAATCTGTGACATGACATTATTAACATATCTTCTTAGGTCTCCACAGAATATGGAATGACTTGGACATGGGGGCACATTTGGATCAATAGCTCTGACACACTGAAGTGTTTTATGAGTCATTGCGTATCAGAATGGCTGATAGCGTACTAATGAACAGCTGAATCTCCACATGTCTTAATGATTCATCTTTTTTGGTGTGACATGTACAAGGTCTTGAGGGGGGATATTAGGATCAGCTCAGTCCCTGAAAACGGTCTTTAGGGAAAGATCTAAATAATAGCTTACAAAGAGTTTTGACTTGGGAGCTTTCACACTTGGAAGGCAGCCTTATGTTGTTCATTGTATCTAAACGTAGGTGGTATGTGATCTAATGAATTAATGAGGTCTGAGTCTGATCAAATTCGCCTTCCAGAGTTATGTTTATTTAACGTGCTTTAACCCAGAAAGTGCATATTTGCTGGTGAGCACCGAACAACTGTGTGCCGCAGTGCTTGAGCGACTCAGGTCCTGAGGCCACTCCAGCGATCCTCCTTGCAATTCATGTGAAATACCTACTGCAGGACAAAGCATCTGACCGTTTGGAGGATGCCTCTGTAGTCCTAGGAATCCACAGTGAATTAGAGTCTAGACTCAGTCATTTTTCAGGGTCAGGGGAGGAGGGAGAAGTAGCAAATCAGAGATGCCCAAAACGTTGCAGAGGTAACAGTGAATCCAGGATGCTGTTATCAGCCTGTGCATTGGGAAGGAGGGATCACAGCCGAGCAGCCGCGGGAGCAGGAGCAGCAGCGTTCTAAGAAGCAGTCACATAAACAGCAGCAGGAGTAGGCCTCCTCCTTTTTAAAAGCAGATTACTGCAGGGTCGTGAAATGCAAGATTCTCAGATATCTGAACATCTCCCGAGTTGAGAATGGCTACTGTAAAAGCGTCAGCAAGAAACTCTGATGCTCTGGACAGTCCTAACTCTGTGTTAGCAATACTTACTTCCGGAAAATCAATGCTACTTCTTGTAGATTTCTGCAAATAGGAAACCCCCTTGAAGAGGATCTCAAATTACGCCCCCCTCCCCCCCCCCAAAAAAAAGACAAGCAGGGGAGAACAAAGTTTTGGCATGCCTGCAGGAACGGTGGCTTTCTAAGTAACTACCTAGGAGGCAGAAGCTAAGTGATTAGCTCATGCCTCTTACCTGGGAGTAGAAGGTGGGAAGAAATGGACCGAGGCTGTGACGGGAAGACAAGGCACAGTGCAGCTTGGTGAAGCCACACGCTGACTACATTCTGCCCCCTCTTCATGCAGTGCTGCGGGCTGGTGCATCGCCGGCGAGTACGGGTGTCCTATGTAAGTTTCTATTGCTGTAGAATTGCAGCTGGGAGCTGAAAATACTATTCGTGTCTGTCTGGTGCATGTTGCCTCTTTCGGCTGTTTTTAATCCCTGTGCTGAACCAACCAGACAGTGGATCATTTTGTACCCTGACTTTTCAAGGAATCTGAGGTACAGGAGATTCTGAGATATTTTCCCCCACCGAGAGATGTTTTTAGCTACATTTTGTGCCTTGTGATTTTGATAAGGTTGGAAGTCGCTTACTTGCACAGGGATGGCTTTGAGAAGACCATTGTCTCAGAGGTTTGTCTCATTCAAACCAGTTGATAGTCTCTGTCACCTAGAGTAGTCCTGTTTTCATATTTGAATGATGGCATGGTGGGGGGAAGGAATACTATGGAGTTTGACGAATTATAGACAGGCACATAGGCTAACACGAATCCTATTTTGAGCCGCTTCAGAAAAATAGTAGATAATAATCACTGGATGGATGACACAGCTGTTGCAACAGCTTTATCATCCTGTGACTCTTTCACCGAAATAGCCCTTCTTTCCCGGCCCTGCTGTGTTTTGCAAAATGGCTGTCTGAGTATTAAATTCTACAAGGCAGGCTCACACAAATATTGAAGTATCACTACTTAACATGATTGGATGCTAATTGAAATATGCTGTGCTGTACACTCGCCGACCAGCTCCGAGCAAGCGCTGGCTTGATTTCCTACTCCTTTTGCGTGCAGCCACTCTGTTTTCAGGGAGGATGTGAAAGGGAGCAGGAGGTTTATGCAGGCTGGGCAAACTGCAGTGCTGAATTGCTTAACACTGGTTTGACATTCCTGGCTGCAAAACAAATAGAAAATTCACAAAGCAAGCTAATCGATACTTCAAGTATTGAAGGTAAAGAAACCCATGACCTTGGAAAACGGGCCACAGAAGGAGATATATGTGAGACTTCCAGGACAAACAAGGTCAAAATCTGATAAGAGATCGGTAATAAAGTTGGAAACGGTGAGGGGTTGGGGTGGGAGGGTGGGGAAGGGATAACCATAGTGTCAGATCTTAGAGTATTCAATTTGATTAAGTAAAAGCATGAAAACCCCTTTCATTGAAAGGTTTTTGTCATTGTAACACATTTGGTGCCATTTGTCTTTTGAATGCAACAGTTGACATATCAGGAATCAATGGAATAGTGAGGCAACCAGCCAAGATTTCTAAAGCCAACGTCTGCAGGGATAGAGGGTTTTTATCCAATCCAAAAACTAACTGCTTTTTAAATAAGAGTTGGGAATAAGTGTTACAAACTTTTTAGAGTACAAGATGAGCCACTTAAAACCTTAAGTTAAAAACAAAAGTAATTTCAATTTAAAAAACCATCGTTTCTAGAATAATGAAGAGTGAGAATTACTTAGCTTTATGTGTCTCTGTTTATTCTTGTATGATGAATTAGAAGAAACCCGTGGTTATGTGTGCCTACTGAATACAGAAATTCTGAAATAAGGCCTCCAATGAAGTAACAAATTTTAGTTCTTTTACTTATTTTAGTTCTTTTCCTTACATCAAACATGTAAATAAATAGAAGAGGCAGAAAAATCTGGATTTTTGAAGTCTTGACTGAAAGATACAGAGACTTGGTTCATCTGCTTATTCTCCAACATTTTTACCCTGTATTTTGGATAAAGTACCAGAAAATATATAGCACAAATGTCTTTTAAAGATAAAAGAAATGCATACCCTCGGTCACTAGAAATAAATTTTCCTTTCCTTTAGAGTGTTTCTCTCTGAGGAAGCCTAGCCTCTAAGCCACCTGCTGCTGTTTTAACCTCTCTTCTTTGACACTTTATGGATTGCAGCTTTCTTTATACATGGCCAACCCAGAGTGGAAGATAGACTAAATCTGAAACCAGTTTTTTTCCTTGGAGGAAGAGAACCCACTGTGCATCTGTCTGTGACAGAGACTTTTGATTTGTCCGCAAAGCAGATGAGTCTAGAGGCTGCTCCTTGAATTCAAAGGGCAGCCAGACCCCTATGTGTTGCTAGTGATTAGGACATTGTCACACCGGTTGTGCTGTGCTGCTGTCCCTTCTCAAATCTCTTGTCGACTTCAAGAAATGACAGTTGAGATAATACTGGAACTAAATTCCAGGATGTATATACCTACATGTATGTCTGTATCTGTTTGATATAATTCTATACAGGATATATTTTTGATATAATACAAATCAGTTGATAAATATGCATCTATGGGTGCATGTATCTTAATCTCTCGCTAGTTCTTATACTTTTTTTTCTTTTTAGCATGACAGCTTTCTTAAGAATTCCTCCTACTTAAACATTGTCTCTCAGAAAGAATAGGAAAGTTATGTGGGTTTCAAAGAAAGTTATATGCATATGCCATAGTTCTTTATTTCTAGGTTTTTACCTTTCTAAGCTGTTGCTTTTATTAGGTTCCCTCCCCTCACTTGTTTAACGTTACCTTCAGATTCAAAACCTCTCTGAGCAGCGGACTCCCAGAAGGAGGCTGCAGGCTGTATCCCTGTCTTGCTCTTCAAGACTCAATGCAGAAGCCTTTTATGCTTGACATAATTATTGATGTTCAATATCTAGCCTTCATTCTTTTGTTTACTCCTGACCGTCATTCTTTTAGAACTCAACTTTACAGCTCAGAAGTAATTCCTGTGTTTACCTAAACTGTCTTGCTATTTCGTTAAGGACATGAAAACCTGTGAGCTGAATAAATACTCTTAAATTTAAAAGGACTTAGAAACATGGTAAGCTCTGTGTGCATTTCTGTGAAACACTTCCGAAGTATTGACATTTGCATGCTTTGGGGAGCAGAGATACTAACTCTTCTTGGTAAGCTTTTAAAAAAATGTTTTAATTTTTTGAGCACATAATAGAGGTATATATTTATGAGGTACATGAGATGTTTGAATACAAGTATGCAATGCATAATAATTCCATCATGGAAAATTGGGTATCCATCCCCTCAAACGTTTATCCTTTGAGTTACAAACAATCCAATTATACCCTTTTGGTTATTCTAAAATATATAATTGTTGAAGTATAACATACATGAGAAGAGTGGGTGCAGGAGTTGTAAGTGTTGAGCTTGAAGAATGTTCTCAAAGCGAGCAGGCCTATGTGACCAACACTCAAATGGAGAAGCCAAGCATTGCGAGCTCCCCCCTCCTCCCATCCAATCCCACCTGCCCCCCCAGGGTACCCGCTAATCTGAATTCTAACATCCTGGGTTGTGTTTTCCTGTTGCTGAATTTTATTCAAATGAACCTAGACAGCATGTACTCATCCCCCATCCAGCTTATGTTGCTCATCATCGTATTCATGATATTTTATTTTATTTATTTTTTGAGACAGAATCTCGCTCTGTTGCCCAGGCTGAAGTGCAGTGGCATGATCTCAGCTCACTGCAACCTCTGCCTCCTGGGTTCAAACGAGTCTGCTGCCTCAGCCTCCTGAGTAGCTGGGACTAGAGGCACATGTCACCATGCCCCGTTTCACCGTGTTAACCAGGATGGTCTCTATCTCCTGACCTCATGATCCACCTGCCTCAGCCTCCCAAAGTGCTGGGATTACAGGTGTGAGCCACCAAGCCCAGCCTGTATTCATGATATTAATCCATGTGGCTACATATGGTTGAGGTCGTAGTTTCTTGTGCTCACGGCTGTATAGTATTCCATTGTGTGGCTCTACTATGACTTAGTGATCCATTCTACTGTTGATGGGCATTTGGGTAGTTTCTAGTTTGGGACGATCATAAATAGTACTGTTATAAACACTTGGGACATGCCATATTGTGAACATTTATGAATGCATTTCTGTTGGATGCAAATCAAGGAATGAAATTGCAAAGTCATAGGGTACAATGTAAATACATTGTGCTTAAGTAGAAGCTGGTCAACAGCTTTCTGAAGCATCAGACCAATGTTCACTCCCACCTGTGTGCCTCACCTACACTTAGTATTGTCATTTGCATTTTAGCCTGTCTGGCGAGTATGTCAAAGTATCCCATTATGGCTTTGCTATGCATTTCCCTGATAACTAATGAAGTCGAGCACCTTTCCATACATTTATTGACCATTTAGCCATCTTCTTTTTTTTTTTCTTTTCTTTTTTTTTTTTAGACAGAGTCTCACTGTGTCACCCAGGATGGAGTGTAATGGCACAGTTTCAGCTCACTACAATCTTCGCCGCCCAGTTTCAAGCAATTCTCCTGCCTCAGCCTCCTGAGTAGCTGAGACTAGAGGTGCCCACCACCACGCCTGGCTAATTTTTGTATTTTTAGTAGAGTTGGGATTTCACTATATTGGCCAGGCTAGTTTTGAACTCCTGACCTTGTGATCTGCCCACCTTGGCCTCTCAAAGTGCTAGGGTTACATGCGTGAGCCATCACGCCTGGCCATTTGGCCGTATTCTTTTGTGAAATTACCTGTTCAAGTATCTTGCTTCTTTTTATCTTAGGTCACCTGTCTTTGGAGGCATTTTCCTTCAGAAAAGAACTGGCAAGGAGAAAAGCACCTGGTGATTAGCATAACAAAATCATTAAAGACAAATGTTATAGAGAGAGATATATGCAAATGGAATCAGACTTAACCTGGGTTTGAATTTTGATATACTCATTTATTTACTCTGTGATAGTGGGGTTCTTTTCTTTCTTTGAGCCTCAGTTTTCTCATCCATAAATTAGGATAATAGTATAATTTCAAAGGTTTATTGTGGGAGTTAAGATGAAATAATGTTTGTGTGCACTTCCATCTGACCTGATATGTAGCTATTTTTCAAAAACAAGTAGTCGCTGTGATATGAGATCATGTAGCAGAAGAACTTGCTGTCTACTTGGTTGTTGCCTGTGTTAATTGCTAACTGCTAATAGTCTTGAAAAGCTTTGGTAAATGAGTAGATACTGGAAAGTGGCGTAGTCCATGTGTTACTGATCTCTTATAAGATCACACTTTCCATAGGATGTGATCACCTTTGAGCTTGCAGAGCATTTAAATATCACCCAATGTCATTGCATTGGTATATATAGCATAACTTAAGCCCTTTGGTACTCTAGTTAAAGTCTGATTGTTACAATTACCCAATGCACATTCACAAGTCCTTCAAAGTTTACAAAGTACCTTTATGTCCGTAATTTCATTTGACCTTAAAGCATTCACTAGGGGTAGGCAGAAGAAATGATAATACTTCATTTTATAGATGAGAAAACTTCAAATCAGGGAAATACACTGTACTGCCAAAGGCCCCAGAGTCTGGTGATGGTCAAGCTGAGATTCAAGCTGAAATTGACTCTTATTCCATGTATGGTACTTTGTTCATTTTGTGTGGAATGTCTTTCCAAGTTGAAATAATGGGATTATGATTAAATGTAATTAACACGAAATGTTGTAGTGCTTCTAGGTATAAAAATCAATAATCACTGGGCTACGAAGTGCTGCAGTGCCAGTTCACAGAGATTTCTGGTTAGCAAAGTGTAGGTAATATACTTTTTTTTTTAATTGTGGTTTTTCACTCATAATTTATACCTTTCACAAGTGATCAGAATTATTCTGCCAGTTAAAATAAGTGTGAGCAGACCAGGCATGGTGGCTGACATCTGTAATCCCAGCACTTTGGGAGGCCTGGGTGAGTAGGTAACTTGAGGTCCGGAGTTCAGGACCAGGCTGGCCAACAGGGTGAAACCCCATCTCTACTAAAAATACAAAAAGTTAGCTGGGCATCGTGGCACAGAACTGTAATCCCAGCTACTCGGGAGGCTGAGATGGGAGAATCACTGGAACCCCAGAGGTGGAGACTGCAGTGAGCCGAGATCGTGCCACTGCACTTCAGCCTGGGAGACTGAGCGAGACTCCATCTCAGAAAAAATAAAAATAAAGTAAATAAAATAAGTTTGAGCTATACACTTATGTATGCTTTGGGAAATATATTTTAATAGTAAGTGATTTCTAAAGGCACGTGTGTGTGTGTGTGTGTATGTGTGTATATATATTTGCATATGTGTATATATACTATATATGTATATGTGTATATTTGTGTGTGTGTGTGTGTGTGTATCTGTTTCATTAAATCACTCAGAGATTTTCTAGATATGTCTTAAGATGTCCTTTAACGATGATATTTGACTTTTAAGACCTGTATCTTTTAATGTCAAGTTCATATATGTATTTTGGTAAGAGATTGTTAACTTTTCTCAGTTGGAACTACATGTGTTTTTATTCCTAGTAGCTTTTAATATTGGCCATGTTAAAATCCTTAAATTTTTCAGAGCTTTAGATTTGGCTTTAATTAAAAACCTCAATATGTAATGACATTTTATTAAAAGAAGATAAGAGGTCAGGTGTGGTGGCTCGCTCCTGTAATCCCAGCACTTTGGGAAGCCAAGGTGGGTGGATTACCTGAGGTCAGGATTTCAACACCAACCTGACCAGCATGGTGAAACCCCATCTCTACTGAAAATACAAAAATTAGCCAGGCGTGGTAGCGAATACCTGTAATCTCAGTTACTTGGGAGGCTGAGGCATGAGAATCACTTGAACCCGGGAGATGGAGGTTGCAATGAGCTGGCATCACGCCACTGCACTTCAACTTAGGTGACTGTGTGAGACTCCGTCTCAAAAAAGAAAACAAAAAAAGAAAAGAAAAAAGAAAATAAGGTAAAGTTTCCTATAAACATTAAGTAGTACAGATGCAGGAAAATGAAGTTAAATTGGTGGTTGGCACCCTCTGGGCATGAGTAGAGAATGAGCTTGTCTGCAAACGGTCAGGGGCATGGGACCCTCCAGTTGCCTTAGCCTCTCCCAGCACGTCCCCAGTTAACACTCATCATGTTTTCTTCCCATTGGAGAGGGAGCTTAACGTGTGAATGACCACACTCCGGGACAGGGGCCCAGCCTTGACACACTGGAGAACCTCCTCCAGGTCACTCCATCACTCTGCGCCTCACCTTCCCTTTCTGTGAAACAAGGATAATAATAGAATCTTACTCCTAAGTTTTCTGATTATTAAATGTGTTAAACTATGAAAACACTTGGCACATAGTAAGTACTCAAGTAAATGGGAACTTTTTTTTTTTAAACAGTCTCTGTTGCCCAAGCTGGCGTGCAGTGGCATGATCTCAGCTCACTGCAACCTTCGCCTCCTGGATTCAAGTGATTCTCCTGTCTCAGCCTCAAGAGTAGCTAGGATTAAAGGCACCCACCACCACACCCGCCTATTTTTTTGTTATTTTTAGTAGAGACAGGGTTTCACCATGTTGGTCAGGCCGGTCTCGAACTCCTGATCTCAGATGATCCGCCCACCTCGGCCTCCCAAAGTGCTGGGATTACAGGCATGAACCACCGTGCCCGGCTTAATGTGAACTCTTTTAATTGTAGTTATCCCCATCTGGCTCTGCATCTGAGCACCACTTCTCCTATGCTGAAAAAGAGTAATCCCTTTTAGAAGGATGCCTTCATTGTTTTAAAGAAAGCTTCTGTAAAGCAGATTGAATTATGTAGGACTGTAGTGGTCATCATCTAACTATTCATTTATGAAGCAATTAGTGAGTCCCTGCTCTTTGCCCAGGGCTATTCTGAAAGTTAGACATGCAGAGAGGAATTGAAACTTTCCTCTCTGTTCTCAGAAAAGTCTAGTCTAGTGGTGGAAATACATGAGTTTCTGGAACATTAAAATGTGTTTGACATAACAGGATCATCTGACAATAGGAAAAAATAAATGTTATACCACCTATAGTAGGAAATAGCATATGAGCATTAAAGAGGAAAAGCTAGATTTGTATAGACTCACATAGAAGGAGTTCTATAGTCTGAGAATATGTTATATAAAAATTAAAATGTGGAGCAATGTATATAGTATGATTGCATTTTTTCTACATGTGTTTGCGTTTATATTGGTGTTTGCGTATGTAGAGGTCTAAAAGACTTTAACAATATATGAACAGCTCATGAAAATAAGATTATAAAGGAACAGGTGAGATTTTACCTCTTACATCATTAAGTATGATATAATAAGTATGCTTTAATTTAATAAATATTTAATGTGACAAATGCCTTGTGACATTAAATAGATAGTTTATCACCTTTTTTTTAGAAGGGCTTATAACATTTAAATATATGTTACCTCCTAGCTTACTAGAAAACTCTCAACCTGAAATGCATTATGCAAAAGTAGTCCATAAATTGAGGAGTCCGTTGATTGAGAATTGTCATATGTACTCAGAGTACTTTGGAATAAAGAAGGGCAAGGTCTGGCTTGTTCTATAGGCCTGGCCTTCACGGGATGTTACAGGCGGAGGTGCTTAATGGCGGCTCAGGGTTAAGTACTTGCTTTGCATGATAAGAATCTATTCCATGAAGGGTGGTCAAATCCTACTGAGTTGATTTGCACTGTGGTATGCCTTGGTTGCTGGCACATTTCCTAAGTAAATGAAGGTCAGAAGGAATATGTGAGATCTAAGCAGGTGAATTTATATCATCTTAAGAGATATTTCCATTAATTTGTGCTAGCCTTCTGAGTCAGCCTCCTCCATTAAAGATACACACCGCTCAGATGGTCACATGTGTTCGACATGGCCCCATCCCAGTGTCTAAAACACTTTTCCCTTCACTTCTGTGATACCATATTCTCCTGTCTCCATTTTTCTCTTCCTGTTTCTCCTCATCTACATCTGATAAATTCAGTGTCTTGCCATGTTGGTATTCCTTCAGGTGGTCGTAAGTCTGTTTTCAACTCTAGAGAAGCTGGTGGATGGTAACATAACATTTGAGGAATGCTTAGAAGAAAGAAAATCTGAAAAAAAAAAAATAGGCTTAGAAAAAAATGGCTAGGGAAATTGAAGTAAACTTTTTTGCACATCTGCCAATGGCTACCAAATCAATATGCCCAGCCCAGATCTTTCTTCCAAGTTTTAGACTCATATTCAAAAGTTTCCAGCCATCTCTATTTGGAGACTCTCTAGGCACTGTAAACATGGTCTGTGCAAGACTGAGCTCCATCATTGCGGTCCTGTTCCTCCCTCTCTCCACTGCTCCCTTCCACTCCCCCACCCCTACTTGTATCTACTCCTCATTTTCTGGTTAGATTAAATGACATTATTATACTCTTCATTGTCCAAGCCAGAAACATGGTCACTGTCCCTCTTCTTTACTTTCTGATCCATTCAATCATGTTCAGTCATTCCTACTTCTTGAGAGCTCTGCCATCTTTTCTTTCTGTTCCCCCCACCTCAATCCTAGTGCAGGCTGTTATTTCCTTCCCACATCACCACAGCAACTGCAGTAGTCCATTCTCACCCGGCTATAAAGAAATACCCAAGACTGGGTAATTTATAAAGGAAAGACATTTGATGCACAGTTCCTCATAACTAGGGAGGCCTCAGGAAACTTACAGTCATGGCAGAAGGTGAAGGAGAAGTCAAGGCCTTCTTCACGTGGCGGCAGGAGATAGAAGAGAGCAAAGAGGGAAGAGCCCTTTAAAAAACCACCAGACCTCATAAGAACTCACTATCACAAGAACAGCATGGAAGAAACTGCCTCCATGATCCGGTCACTTCCTACCATGTCCCTCCCTCGTTAAGCGGGGATTATGGGGATTACAATTCCAGATGAGATTTGAATGAGGAAAGAGCCAAACTGTATCAGCAGCCTCCTAACTGGTCACCCCAACTTGGTCTTCATCCTCCAACATCCATTCTCCACATTGGAACTCCCATGTGATTTTTCTCAAGAGCAATCATGGTATTTCTCTGCTGAAAGTCCCCAGTGGGTTCCCATTTTCTGAGAATATGAGTGCAATCTGAGCAATATTGCTATAAGACACTTTTTGATCAAGCCACTGTTTGTCTCCTTAGCCTCAACTCTCAGCAACTTCATCCTCCGAAGTCCCAGTGACATTGAATTTCATACAGTTGCCCAACAACCAACCGTCTTTCTTTTGTTTGTGTGCCTCCATAGGGTCTTGGTTAGGTATCCTTGCTTTTCCCCTATAGTAACACTAACCCTACTTTATCCTAATTATCCCTTTAGTTGTCTGCCCACCTTTGGACCTAAGTTTCTTTCATTCCCTTTTTGTTGTTGTATCTGTTGCCCAGCAAGAATGCCTGGCCTCTCACAGACACTCAAGACGTAATTGTTGAATGCATATATACATAATGCTGGGGAAATATTAAATATTTGCTTTTTTTTACTACTACTCCTTTATTCCTTCTTGTCATTATAGTATGTCGTTTTGGGGGATAGCAGGTAATAATCTCTGAGTATATGAAGCTCCCCCAAATACCTCATTGATTCATGTGATACATGTGAAATTCACTATATACTTGTGTGTATAAACACACATACACAGAGCCTTGGTCTGATCAATATGCATAAAACAGAAGAGAAATTTGGTTGCTAGAGTTTGAAACTATGTAATCGTTTCCTCTTTTGGCCTCTTTTCCTGATTTAGATGATATTCTATTTCTTTTAAGGATTTAAAGCAAGAAGCAGGTAGGACCTGCTGAAGTGCAGAAGAGATCTGAGTTCTGATTGAAAGCATGAAATTGACTAAAATCGACAAACTAACTTCATTTTAAAACATTAGTTACAAAAGTAATAATATGTTTGAAAACTAAATATGTTTAAAAACAAAAACATATTTAAAAACAAAAACATATCATCAAGCACAGCCATTTAAAAATAAAAACACCATCAGATTATTTAAAGCCTTGAGTTAAAGGCTTTAATGGCTATCTTCCCTACTATCTTTACCATATATAAAGCAAGCAGCTCCTATTTTAGGAGATGTGTCCTTCCTCCTTCCTTCCCCTGGTTGCAGCACAGGCAGGTAGCCTTTCTCTGAAGCAGCCTTTTGTGTTGTTGGTTTAGAGGCTTTCATTGCCAGCTGACCTTTCTGCTGAATAGATCTGTTTCCCATTGAGCCAGACTCCTGTGTTTGTTCTCTTCCTTGGTATTACATTGAGATAACAGCCAGTTCTCGTCTGTTTGAATCATCAGAAGTAGCTTCATTTTTTGTTTATTGGCTTTTTTTTCTTCCTTGTACTTTTGTGATGAGCAGGTTACCATTCTCCTCCCTAACATCAAAGGAATAAATAATTTATATAACCCACCCTGATTTCCAAACCATAAACTTGAATAAAGAGAGTAAGATAAGGGTTCTGTTACAATTTCCATCTCTTACCATTTTTTTCTTTCTTCCTTTCTTTTTTTCTGGTAATGTTTTCAGCCAGTCTGTGAAGCTTCCCCAAAAATGTCCCATTGACTTCTCTATGGTAGTTTCATTATTGGGTGAATCATTTGTTTCTTTGGAGGAGATAAGATATTATGAAACAACGTGATAGCTGCTCAAAAGAGTGGATCACAACCTTTTTTCTACACAAATGAGTGGGATATGGTCTTAATAGGAACAGAGGCTTCTTAATGACTTTCAACCCTCCTGGTTAAGGGAGATAGGGCAAGATGTCAAGGAAGGATGAGCTAAAAGAATCTACTTGGAAGATCTGGAATTCCTCTCTTCCTCTCTACCCCAAAACTATGTAAAAAATACATAGTTTCGTATTAAGAATACAGAACTATGCCCCTGTATTCATAATTATCTTCCAAAACTTTAATGAGGGTAGATGATATAATTTGATGATATATGATACAAATCACCTTTTACTAATTTAAAAGAAGGAATTCGTTGGAGGTTTGTAGTAATGCTTCAATAGGGTTTGGCTCTGTGTCTCCACCCAGATTTTACCTTAAAGTATAATAATCCCCACGAGTCATGGGAAGGACAAGGTGGGAGGTAATTGAATCATGGGGGCAGGTTTTTCCCATGCTGTTCTTGTGGTAGTGAATAAGTCTCCTGAGATCTGATGGTTTTATAAAGGAGAGTTCCCCTGCACCAGCCCTCTTGCCTGTCACCATGTAAGACGTACCTTTGCTCTTCCTTCGCCTACTGCCATTGATTACAAGGCCTCCCCAGCCGTGAGGAGCTGTAAGTCCATTAAACCTCTTTCCTTTATAAATTACCCAGTTTCAGGTATCTCTTCCCCCCCCCCCCCGCCCCCGGCAGCATGAGAAGGGACCAATACAGCTTCTTAGTGTGTCCTTTGGGTAACTAGCATTAGGATTGTGAGGGATGTTTGTCCAAAAACCTGCAGATCCCCATGGACTCTCAGTCTCAGGGATAGATGTTGATAATTTAATGTTTAATAATCTCTCAGTGTGACTTCCGTGTGCATCGTTATCGATTGAGGGCTACTGGCCAATAGCAGAGCTATGGAAGGAAATCTGAAGGTTAGGGCTGCTCTGAGAATTTTAGGATTGGAAACTGTGGCCGGGCTCTTTGGAGTCCATCCTTTGAGGTGAGTCAGCTCACCAAGTCAACTGGTGTCAAGTATCTCAAGGTTCAAGTTCCTAGCAGAGAGGATCAGAGTGACCTGGCTTGCTCTCCCCGGGCCAGGAGAGGGGAGGGCAGCTTGACTGGCTCTCTCACCAAGCCTGCAGACAGTGGAGGGAGAGGAAGATTGCCCTGAGGAGAAACCCAAATGCTGTTTTCTAAACAAAAAAAAAGGGGTGGGGAATGAATCCTGGGCAGATAAAAACCACAGATGTTTTCTGCAACTACACAGCACCTAATGATACCATTTTAAAAAATGAACCATGCTCTCCTGTGGCGAAAGCTTAGAAAGTGAAGAATTAACATATTTAAGCTTAGCAATGCTGATGTTCCTCATTACATAAATGAGGATTATGGAAATGGTAGCTAATGGTGATGGAGTTGATGAGGAAACATCCAGAATTCAAAATACAGAATTGCCTTTCCAGTAGGATTTGTACCCAGCAAAAACTTTCAGAGTAGAGCCTCAATATTTGAATTAATTTAAGTAGTCATGGCAATAAAGATTTTACACAGATATTCAGTAAGTATTGGCAACTTATTGAATTATAATACTGAATTATGGGAGAAGTTAGCAAAATGGACTGGGCAACACTTTGAAGAACATATTTATAAAATATCTAGAACGAAATACCATATACTCTTTAATTCCTTGCAAGGTGCAGGTTCTACTTCTAGATCCAGTTCATACCATGTATTTCTTCTTCTTGTTAGAATTTCTTCTTGTTGGAACCACAGATCTGAACAGACACAGTTCCAATGACTATCTAGAAGGGAAGATAGAATTTGGAGTTTGTTTTTCCAGAAAGTTCCACTCCTTGGGGGTCCTACTAACCTCTAACTGTGAAATCATTATGGTTGTCGCAGAAGGAGGATGTCCTGTGTATAGTGGACCACATTGTGTAGTCTGTGGGCAACTTCCTTTGTATGAGGTGAATTTGGGTAAAATAAATCAACCTGACTACTTATTTTGATGAAAATAAATGCCAGTCCAGAAAAAAAAAAGAGGAGAGAGAACGCACCTGCAGTAGAAAGGAAAAAAAAAAAGTATTTTACAAATTGTTCAAACTATGAGTATCAGCACCCCTCGGCACTCATTTTTACTGAAAGAACACTGAAAATACCTTAAAAAGTGACTTAAGCTTGTACAAGAAGTTTCCTCAGCTTCCTCCTGAACGCCTGCTTCTCCAATCTGATTGTGGGAGCAGTACAGAAAGACCCTAGAATTCCTCACTTTGTATGTAAGTGCCCTAAGCAAGGTTTGCCGCTGAATTTTTGTTTGATTAAAGATGAGTGAAGAGAGGGTCAGAGCTTCTCTATGTCATGACCTCTCTTCCTTCAGGGTTATAAATATTCTAAAAAAGAAATCCATAATTTTTTTCTTATACAGTACAGACCTTCACTTAATTTAAAGTCTTATGGCTTTAAAAATGTATTATTTAAAATAACGCTTGCTCAGTCCTCCTCAAAACACCAATTTCATAGAAATTTTATTTCTAAACTATAATTACAACATGCTTATAATAATTTTAAAATAATAGGATTCTTATTTCTATACACCAAAAAATACTTAAAATTTCAAAATGAATCTCCACTTCAAAGGGAAAAACCATCAGGGCTGGAGGGTACTTTTCTGATTTTTCATGTTTTTTCCTCTGTATGATTTCTTATTGCACAGTTTTATTTTTTCCCAATAAACTTAACTCGAGCCATGATTGACGGTACAGTCAGATTAAAGAATACGCTTTTAAAAGATACTGATTTGGATTCTCATCCATTAAAAAAGAAAAGGAGATGAAAGCTGGCATTTTATGACTTGATTTTTTTTTTTTTTTTTTTTTTTTTAGTTTCTCTCTTGTTGCCCAGGCTGGAGTGCAATGTCATGGTCTCAGCTCACTGCAACCTCTGCCTCCCAGGTTCAAGTGATTCTCTTGCCTCAGCCTCCTGAGTAGCTGGGATTACACACATGAGCCACCACGCCTGGCTAATTTTTGTATTTTTAGTAGAGATGGGGTTTCACCATGTTGGCCATGCTGGTCTCGAACTCCTGACCTAAGGTGATCCACCCGCCTCAGCCTCCCAAAGTGCTGGGAATACAGGTGTGAGCCTCCAACCCTGGCCCTGTGTTTACCTTTTTGATGTTCTTGATGAGACAGGTGTTCTTCGTGGCATTTTATGCAGTCATTAAGTCAGCCAGGATTTCACCCTGACAGCTGGGCTCTGTTGCTCTCTGGAGAAAATGGTAGCAGCTCAGAGTTCTCTTAGTTTCCCCTGTGATTTGATTTCTGGCTATGGACTTTACTGCCAGGCTTCTGAGCATCAGATTTGAGTACCGTTGTGTCATCTAAATACTAGCTTTCCAAACTCATTTCCCAACTTTATCTTGTTAATGCCAACTTCATGAAGGGGAAAGGTTAACTTCATAATAAGGGAATAGATACAAGGGACTACAGACACACCTGGTTTTGAATATCAGCTTCTAGGAGCTGATGGAAGAGTCTGCACAGAAAATTGGTCTCATATTAAGCATCAGGAAGAATAGCTGGTGGATGATGAGCTTAATACCTAGATAATGGGATGATCTGTGCAGCACACCACCATGGCACACGTTTACCCAGGTAACCTGCACGTCCTGCACATGTACCCCTGAACATAATTTAAAAATTGGATTTTAAAAAAGAAAAAGGAAATATATTTTTCTAAAAAAAAGTTTCATATTAAATAAGTGGAGTCATGAAGAAAATAAAATTGGATTGTATTCTCCCATGCAACTTGTCATGGTTTTAAAAATTTCTTCTTGTTAAATAATGGCTCTACTTTTTGTAAACTGCATGGAATAACAGAATACATGTTTTATTCATGGTTTCTAAGTTACTATGAAGACCAGATAAGCTCAAGATTTTAAATTTTGAAGTAGGACTTTACTGTCAGTGGAGTTATTAGTAATTTGAACCAATTTCTCTGATTTCAAAATACTGACTTAATTGCCACCAGAGCGGTGAAACTTTGTTCAGATTTGATGAGGAAATTCTGGTTAAACTTTTCTTTATTCTTTGTGTATCTTTCATACATTTTAACAAGTCAAAGCCTTAACACATATTTTATGGTAATCTCAACTAATCAATAAATACAGGACATCTCTGTACCACGTAACATTTTCAGTTTCACATGGTATAAAAGATTAGAACTATTACAGACTTGGGGCGAAAGTGATGATCTCAGACAATTTCATGACAAATTGAACTTAGAAGCAAAGAGTGAAATTAGAATAAGCAATGTTAAGAAGTAGATGATTGCCAGACGTGGGGGCTGACGCCTGTAATCCTAACACTTTGGGAGGCCGAGGCAGGTGGATCACAAGGTCAGGAGTTCGAGATCAGCCCGGTCAATATGGTGAAACCCCTTTTCTACTAAAGATGCAAAAATTAACCGGATTTGGTGGTGGGTGCCTGTAGTCCCAGAGGCTGAGGTAGGAGAATCACTTGAACCTGGAGCAGAGATTGCAGTGAGCTGAGATCATGCCACTGCACTCCATCCTGGGCAACAGAGTGAGACTCTGTCTCAAAAAAAAAAAAAAAAAAAAAGTGGATGATTAGACCAACCTTACTGGAAATGTCAATCATGTACTTGCTAGTCTACGGCCTTCTGCTACATGAAGCTGCCCAATTCACAGTCACTGCCAAATGACAGCTCTGTATACACAAACTACATGGACAGCACCCTCAGCCCACAAACAAGCAGCCAAAATGCATTCAGTTGAGCACTTAGACTTAGGAATTTGGATGGAGAATTCAAAGAATTAGTTAGCAGTGGAGTAGGAGCTGAAAGATTACCATGTATGAGAGTTAAAGTCATGGAGGGTTGGGTACAGTGGCACACGTCCAGCTCTATAATCCTAGAGCTTTGGGATGCTAAGTTTGGAGGTTTTTTTTTTTTTTTTTTTTGAGACAGTATTACACTTTTTTGTCCAGGCTGGAGTGGAACGAAGTAATGTAATCTTGGCTCACTGCAACCTCCACCTCCCGAGTTCAAGCGATTCTCCTGCCTCAACCTCCCAAGTAGCTGGGATTATAGCATGTGCTACCATACCCAGCTAATTTTTAAATTTTTAGTAGAGAAAGGGTTTTGCCATATTGGCCAGGCTGGTCTTGAACTCCTGACCTCAGGCAATCCACCTACCTTAGCTTCCCAACGTGCTAGGATTATAGGTGTGAGACACCACACCCAGCCTTGCAGTAGGATCTTTTGAGACCAAGAGTTCAAGACCAGACAGGGCAACATAACGAAACCCCCATCTCCATTAAAAAATTAATAGCCTGGTGTGGTGGCCTGCATCTGTAGTCCCAGCTACTTGAGAGGCTGAGGTGGGAGGATCACTTGAGCCTGGGAGGTCGAGGCTGCAGTGAGCCATTATTATGCCACTTCACTCCAGCCTAGGCAACAGAGAGAGATCTTGTCTCAAAAAAAAAAAATCTGTAGTATGTTTGGTTTGAAATTAAGCATATTGGAAAGCTCCTGAATTCTTCCTCTATACATTCCTTCACCCCTTTCTTATCAAGGACACTTTAAATTTTGTTAGTTGGCCAAATTAATCAAATCTGAAAGGATTTGGCTGTCTTTTTGAAAGCTGTCCCAGAACTGGTAAAACAAATGGTTCTTTTCTTCCTGGAAGAAGTTCAGAGAGCCCCTCCCTCCCTGATCTCCCCATTTCCTTTTTTTCCTACATTTCCCCATTGATCACAGTCAGAAAGTGCCAGGAAATGGCTTTGTAACTCTTAAGAATAATGACAAGGCATTGTTGATGACTCCCGCCAAGGGGGAGGGAGGCTGTGGTTAGACCCTTGCTTAGGAAACCATCGTTTTATAACATTATTCATGTCTTTGTCGTCTCTGGGTTCTGTCACTGCAGCATATTCTACTGGGATGTGTCTTTGGAGTTCACTTGGCAGACATTTGTATTATTATTTTAGCCAGCATTTTCTTGCATATAATATGCCAGAGTAATATATTCTAAAATGATGAATAGTTTTTGCCCTTGAAGAGTTTATAATCCAACAAGGGTCAGCATTTAGTTACTAAATCATCAAAAGAGAAGTTATCATAAGAAGTTCCATGACCTATGACAAAGTTTTAGGCAACCTTTTAGAAATACTCGGCTTGGTCTAAAGCAAATACAGAGTTCTTCGAAGTTGTTGGTACCAAAAGCTTGGCTTGAGCTAAACAAAACAATTTTCCACCTAAGAGCCGGGCGTGGTGGCTCATGCCTGTAATCCCAGCACTTAGACAAGTCGAGGCAGGCAGATCACTTGAGGTCGGGAGTTCAAGACCAGCCTGACGAACATGGTGAAACCCCATCTCTACTAAAAATACAGAATTGGTTGGCATGGTGACACATGCCTGTAATCCTAGCCACTCGGAGGCTGAGGCAGGAGAATCACTTGAACCTTGGAGGTGGAGGTTGCAGTGAGCCGAGATCGCACCACTGCACTCCAGCCTGAGCAACAGAGTGAGACTACATCTCAAAAAGCAAATAAATAACAAATAAAAATTTTCCACCCAAGAGAATAAATTCTGGTGGTCACTTGTTCAAAGTAGAGTAAGTTCTACTATGAATTAGTACTACTGTGTGTTGTTTCACTATAACTGACACATGACTTCATTGGGATTTTAAGTTACATTTACAAGAATAAAAATTATAAAAATTAACCATAAGTGTTTATTGAGTAATCACTGTTTAGCAGATACTATCCTAAGTGCTTTACATATATTCATGTGATGCTTATAACCTATGAGCACTATAAAAACCTTTTATTTTGTAGATGATGAAATTGAGGCACAGGGGCGCTGTGTCCAAGGATGCCCAAGCCAAGATTTGAACCCGATAAGCATGGTCCTAAAGTCTGCTCTTGAATTCATACACTTAAGCCCTCTCTTAGTCACTATGGCTCCTCTGTATATATTATAAAAAGGTACTCTCTTTGAGTGGGAAAATTAGAAATATGTACTCTCACAGGGAGGACATAGCCTCTCATTATTTCACCTCTAACTCATCCTTTGGCCTGGGCTTTTGAGCAGTGCACAGAATGCACAACTGTACATGGCAGCACTATCTTTATTGTCTCCACTACCTGTCATTACCTTTACAAATGTCAAGTAACTTTCATACGCATGGTCTTACTTGATTTTGGCTTCAGCCACATGAAGAAAAATGACAGTTAATGACCTTTCCCTTACAAAAGAGAAATCTAATCTCTATATGTATTGATGTATTAATCACACAATAGGTATATCATAAAGACCATGCAGAGGCCCAGGGGCGGGAAAGATCCTGGGTGTGAACCACTGTGTGCTTTACTATACTACATGCTTTGCACATGATTTACTGTTCACAAAAGCCCTACGAGGCAGGGGATCACTAATGCCTGTACACAGATGAGGAAACAGCTTCAGTAAAATTAATTGCCTTGCTGTGGTTTCCATATTTTGTAGGTTGAGGTGTCTGAATTCAACCCTATGCTATCTAACTTGAAATCTACGCTCCTTCCACCATTCTTACTCCATCTCCTTTGAGTCTGATTATTTGGTGTAGACACGTTCAAACAAAATAATACTCATTAGTGCTGGACAATTGAAGATTAGGATAAAGTGTGGCTTAAGCAGAGAAAATTGCCCAGGGAAGATACACTAGGGAAGATGCTGCTTGCTTTTTAACAAGCTAGAACATAAAGAGGTCACACTCAAGATTATGAGCCTTTTACTTTGTTAATCAGCATGTACTAAAGGAGCACCTGTTAAATGCTTGGCATCCATTTAGAAGCTGTGTGAAAAACAGCGCTGAAAGTCAAACCACTTTACCCTCAAGGGGATCACAGTCTAATTAGGAAGATAACTAACAAGGCTGAATGTGAACATTGCAACTGCTTAGTAATCTCCAAGGACCTTTTTCTGTAGGGACTCACGTTGTGAATTTGCAGAAGAAACACACACACATTGGGAGCATCTCTTCCATTCTCTCCACAGAATGGTGGGGTACTGTTTACTGTTGTGTGTGCCCAATAATAACAAACCTCATTCCCAAAAAAAGCACAGTTGAGGCAAGGACTTAGTGTAGGTAATTTCTTGGGATGGTTGTTTCTGGGAGACAGAGGAGGAAATGCCAATGTAAGGGAACATTATAGCACTTTGGGAGGCTGAGGCAGGTGGATCCTCTGAGGTCAGGAGTTCAAGACCAGCCTGGGCAACATGGCAAAACCATGTCTCTACTAAAAATAAAAATAAAAAATTAACTGAGTGTTGCGGTGTGCAGCTATAGTCACAGCTACTCAGGAGGCTCGGGCAGGAGAATCACTTGAGCTCAGGAGGTGGAGGTTGCAGTGAGCCGAGATCATGCCGCTTCACTCCAGCCTGGGTGACAGAGTCAGACTCCATCTCAAAAAATAGGTTTGAGGGGAACATTATTAAGGTCGTGGACATAAGAGGTCTGGATTCCATCAGCCCCCCCCGGAAAATGTACCAAAGCCTTCCGGAATTGTCCACTTTAAGGATGGCAATGGGGAGCATTTGTTCACCAGCTTCTGTCCCCTATTCATGGAGAGTTGTCTCTAGGGGCAGTCACTCCCCCACATTTCTGGGCTTGCTGGTGGAAAGAATGGATGTTTGCAAGTCATAAGACCATGGGGCAAAGTGGGGAGTCCATCGCTTAGGCTGGGGTAAGACAGAGGATGCTGCAGCTGTGGCTGTGTTCAGAGGTAGGTTCACAGAATGTGATACAGAGCATCAGAGGTGTCTACTGCACATCTGTTTGAGTCCGCTCCATGTGTGAGCTCTGGACGGCTGCCCTTGTCACAGCTGAAAGATAGACCAGCCTGGGAAATGGTCAAAGCTGGGCTTTACCAGTATTCCCTTAAACTCTCTCCGTCTCCATTTCCCATAAGATGGAAAGAGTAATGGTACCTGCTTGTAGGTTGTTGGGAAGACTTACTAACCCAGTATGATAATGTTTTATAGAATGCTGATTACTCTTTCTGGCAAACATGAGTACTGAATTTGTTGGGAAACAGAGATCCCAAAAGGCATATATTGACTGCACAAGGAGTTATTTTTTTAAGTGTGTTTTTTTTTTCTTTTATTGTCTACCTTGTTCATTCACCTAGTGTATTAGTCCATTTTCACACTGCTGATGAAGACATACCCAAGACGGGGTAATTTAGAAAGGAAAGAGGTTGTTTAATTGACTCATAGCTCCACATGGTTGGGAGGCCTCACAATCATGGCAGAAAGCAAGGAAGAGCAAAGTCACATCTTATATGGATAGTAACAGGCAAAGAGAGAACGTGTGCAGGGAAACGCCCTATAAAAACCATCAGGTCTAATGAGACTTATTCACTATCTTGAGAACAGTAGGGAAAGACCCATCCCCATGATTCAGTTACCTCCCACCAGGTCCTTCCCACAACACGGAATTGTGGGAGCTATAATTCAATGTGAGATTTGGGTGGGGACACAGCCTAACCATATCACCTAGTTTATCTGTTTTCCATTTTTATTCCACTAAAAGATCAGTTCAGATATGTTAAAATTTCCTTG
>PVKP010011267.1:0-61933 GCA_004027715.1 Plecturocebus donacophilus
CCTATTTTAAAAGTGACCACATAACTGGAAGTAAATCACTCCCCAGCAATTGCATAGCATTTCACAGGTTTAAATAAAATATTGGTTGGCTGCTTATTTGTTATTTTCATCCCTTATTCCTTCCTGTCTCCATTGTTAAACACAATTATTGGCATAAAAGAGGTTTTTAATACCCATTTTTAGACTGTATTCTAGCCTGAGCAATAAAACAAGAATCCCACTCTCTCTCCCTCTTTCTCTTCCTCTTTCTTTCTCTCTTTCATTCTTTTTTTTCTTTCTTTTGCTGTTTCTTTCTTTCTCCTTTTCTTTTTCTAAAAAAAAAAAAAAAAAATGAATCCCAAATATACTAATATTATATATAATAGAAACAACATTTCCTGAGATGGGCATGCAATGTGTAGATATATTCATTGTGAACAAGAGGTCAGAAGCCCAGAAAAATAGCAACCTGGCACCAAGAATCAACAGGCTGATACAAAAGAATGAGATCATGTCCTTTGCAGGACATGGATGGAGCTGGAGACCATTATCCTTAGCAAAGTAACACAGGAACAGAAAACCAAATACCACATGTTCTCACTTATAAGTGGAAGCTAAATAATGAGAGCACCTGAGGGCAACAACAGACACTGGGGCCTTTGGGAAGGTGGAGGGTGGGAGGAGGGAGTGGATCAGGAAAAACAACTAATGGGTACCAGGCTTAATACCTGGATAATGAAACAATCTGTATAACAAACCCCCACGACATAAGTTTATCTATGTAACAATCTCACACTTGTACTTCTGAACTTAGAATAAAAGTTAAAAAAAAATAAGTGCTTTGGAATAAATTTAACCAAGGGGTTGAAAAATCTGTACACTGAAACTATAAAACACTGACAAAATAAATTGAAGAATACATAAATTAATGGAAAGATAGCCCATGTTCATGTATTGGAAGAATTAATATTGTTAAAATGTTCATACTATTCAAAGCAATTTGCAAATTCAGTCAATCCTTATCAAAATTACAAGGTCATTTTTCACAGAAATGGAAAAAAAAGTCATGAAATTTATATGGAACCACAAAAGACCTGCAATAGCCAAAGCAATTTCAAGAGAGAAGAATAAATCTGGACACATCATACTGCCTGGCTTTAAATTATATTACAAAGCTATAGTAATCAAAACAGTATGGTGCTAACATAAAAACAGACATATATGTCAACAGAATAAAGAGCCTGAAATAAACTCACACATACACAGTCACGTAATATTTGACAAGGATGCTTAGCTTACAAAATTGGGAAAGGATGATCTCTTCAATAAATGATGTTGGGAAAGCTGGATATCTGCATATTCTAAATTTCTTTATAAGATTTTTGAAGACTTTATGAATTTTGAAAGTTAAATGAACAATATTTGTGCTTAAAAAAAAGAATCAACAGTTTGAACAGATCACAAGAAACACAAGACAGCACAACCAGGAAAGGAAATTTTCCTCTCAAGGAGTAACATCATACTGAACAGAAATAGAGCAAACAATTTTTATAAACATGAAGATACCATTATACTCTATTATAGATAGCATTATAATTATGGCAATTTTTTTTAATGTTTTAGGCTTTTACTCTTCTGCATGTTCTTCCAATGTTCTAATATTAGAAAGTCGAGTCAAACACAAATCAGTTGAAAACCACTGCAGTCTCTGAGTAAGGTATTTGCATTTCTTCAGTAACCACTCATAACTTATCAATAATCTCAATGAATGTGACTAAACTCTGAAGATGTTTGTCTCTCCTCAGCCAGATAAATATGACCACTCCCTCTTTACACCCCATTCAAACTTCTTTCATAGCACATAACACTTTATTGTACTTCTTTATAAATCTGTCTCATTTGCCATGACATACGATCTGGAGGGGAAGAACCTGATCTTGTGTAATTTGGTACCCATCACATATGGCACTTATTGAATTTCTTATGTAATAAGTAATAAACTTGTATTTGAGTTTTATTTTCGGGAATCAGAGTCAGAAAAGGAAATAAACTCAGGAGTATTATCAATACTTTGTTTCAGAAAAATTAGGATTTGATTTTCAAATGTGATATTTATTATTAGTATTGCTACGATTCTTTTGCTAAAACTGCAAACCCTATACCTTTAAATTCTACCTATATAATTACCTCTCAGCATGATACAGAACAAGCCACTCAACTTCTCTATTCTTTAGTAGTAAAAATTATTTTAATTTACCTTACATGAAACATGGGAGAAATCAGCTATGAAACAAATTATAATATAAAAGTGCTATATAAAGATTAATGGAGAGGACTATGACTTATAAAAATTATTATAACAAAATAAAATAACTCTAGATTCAATAGCAACTTACATCAGAAACAGGGACTACAGAAATAACTTTGAAGTTATCTCAATGACTATTTACCCAAACAGCATTTTATTCAGATTCCAGTTGATGTTTACTCTTTAGTCCCTGAATATATTTCTGAGATGACTTATCTAATATGTCTTATGTTGTAATAATTAATATATTATTGAATTTATAAAGCTTATTATTCATTTTTAAATACACAACTCTGGAACAAGATCATAATTTTTATAAGCCAAAGAAGAGATATTAAAGAGAGATATATTTGGAGAGCTATAAAAGTCAAGAGTCTGTGGGTTGCCAAGTTTCCTTGACTCAAGACCTTTATTGACCCCATCTTTTTATTTTGAGAAAGATCAAGCTGACATAAAAATAAAAATAAAAAAGTGCAATGAATACCACATATCCTTCAGCTGTATTCACCAGTTGTTAACATTTTGCCATATATGTTATATGTCTAAACACACACACACAACACATGTACTTTTTTTTGCTGAACTGCTTGTAAGCAAGCTGCACATAACAAAATATTCACCTCTAACTACTAAAGATACAGCTTGTATCTCCTAAGAAGTGGGAAACAAGGCCATTGTTCTACATAGCCACATCATCATGATCTCACTCAAGAAATAATCCAGTGTTTCTCAAATTATCTGTGGAGGGGAATCAGTATTTGCCATCTCCAATCAACTGAGAAGCGATACTTGTAAAATAAAATAAAAAAGAATTACTAAGAAAATGAGCAGTATGCCACAACAATGTCAAGTTACTATAGAAATTTCTACTTGCTTACTCTTAATTTATGTATTTAACTCCTTGTTGACCAATAAAACCAATTTAAGAAATTTAAAAGCCAACTGATACTGTCTTAAGGGCCATACTTGTAGTAGCACTATTATGACACTGAGTAAATATTCAAGTGACCACCAATTACCCCATCAATTACATTTTTAATGTGACCCAAGCAAGAATTATGTCTCTTTATACTCTTATAATCTAAGAAAGTGATTCTCTCTCACTCTGACATTTATAACATTGACCCTTTGAAGATTCCAGATTCCATTTGTAGAATGCCCCAGTAGATGATTTTGTCTGGTGTTCCCTCATGATTAATTTTACTTTAAACACCTCAGGCCTGAATACTACAATAGGTGTTTCTTCGCATCTGCTGCTGCATGACATTAGATGGTAAATGATGTTAGCTTGTTCTATTATTCGTAATGCTAGCAGTATCTGTCAGATTTCATTATGTATATAGCTATTTCCCTTTGTAATTCATAAATAATCTATTTGCTGACATGTTGACATGGTGTGAATATCTCATTCTCCAGCAACATTTCACACAATGCTTTTAGTATCTATTTGTGCGTTTGCCCAAAATAGTTATTATATTTTAGGTAAAAAAAAAAAGATTATCTCTAACTCTTTTACAAAAAAATTATTAGCTGGCGAGTTCTCCTTTATCCCTCCATCTCTTTATTTTGGGGAAAGTTAGCTCAGTTGGCTCATGGATTATTTTATTCTTTTGCATTTAAACATTTATAATTCATTAGCCTCATGATCTATGTTGAAGTCCAAAGTGTTTGAACTTTGGCCAATGAGAATTTCTTCAGACCAGCCATTATGTAGCTGTGATGTCTTCATAAATCTCAAGTGCTCCCTTACTTTCTGATACAATGTGTTTACATACTTTCCTTGCCCCAAACAAAGTAAATCATTTATCCAGTGATCCTTGGTTCCCTTGAGTAGGCAATGGTATTTAGACACCAAGATTTAAGTGCTAGGAGTAATCATTACTATTGCATATTATATTTTTCAGTTTGTAATTTTTTAATTCTCCTCTTAACATCTCAACCAGTACAAAAACATTGCTTCGTCCTTAGAAATATTTACTATGAATTCTATTAGAAACATTACTAGTGAGAATTGTTGAATTAAAATTTCATATCTATTTAAACATTTAAACTCTTAAATGACTACAGCTATATTGTCATCTTTTAGGGATCAAGTTTGTTATGCATAAATATATAGAATCTTATTTAAATCTTTTCAAAAGTGATATTTTTACATTTTCCAAATCTCCCCAATAAGATGTGATAAATTTTTCCTTACAATCCTAATAGCATGTTGTTTCTTAATATCCCATGGTACTTGGTGTCTTATGCTATGAATATTTCTGGCTATTGCTCATCTTATCTTTATGGTGACAGAGTTTAGTATCTAAAGTCAGAAGACTTGGATTTGAATCTCAGATCCAACACTTAACTAAATTTTCTAATTTGAAGATATCACTTAATTTTTCAAAGTGTAATTTTTTTTTTTTTTGAGACAGTTTTGCTTTTGTTGCCTAGGCTGGAATGCAATGGCATGACCTCAGCTAACCACAACTTCTGCCTCCCGGAGTCAAGTGATTCTCTTGCCTCAGTCTCCGGAGTAACTGGAATTACAGGCATATGTCACCACACCCAGCTAATTTTGTATTTTTAGTAGAGATGGGGTTTCTCCATGTTGGTCAGGCTGGTCTTGAACTCCTGACCTCAGGTGATCCGCCTGCCTCCCAAATTGCTGGGATTTCAGGTGTGAGCCACTGCAGCTGGCCCAAAGTGTAAATTTTCTATGTGGAAACAGAAGTAATATTATCTCTTTATTATTAGTAGCACTTACAATATCCATAAATGTCTGAGATCCTGAGAATACAGGATTCAATCAAGGTCAAAGGTTTTTTCCATAAGGCAGGAACTATATTTACATATTGTGGAATACCTGTCATGGTAAGACCTTTAGATGTACTCATAAAGATATTTAAATATTGTAAAATATCTTTTAAAATGCAAAATCCAAAAACAAAAAATCCATTTGGGAAAACTGGCAGACTTCCATGATGTCATGAAGACAGAGCTAACCTGGAGATTTGTGTTACTTGACCACTGGACTCTTAAAATTACAAAAGCCAGAATATAATTTCTATTAATAAAAATATAGAGTTCTATTAGGGAAGTTAGTCAGCACAAAGAAGGCCCTCAACATCTGGAACTCCATATCACACAGTAAACCAAATTATCAGATGGTACAAAACTTCAGGAATTCAAGATAGTTATTTTCTTCCTAGTTGTAAACATCTTTCAAAGGGGTAAATTTGTTATTAAATATGTCATGTTTAAAATTAAACATAGTCAAGGCTTCTTATTTCAGCTCCACCATGTTAAAAGCTGCAAATTTGTCGCTCCCATCCTTACAACGAAAAAATCTGAATCAACTGCAAGTAATTACTTTTCTTGGACCCATCAGAGGACTGAGGTTGCTAAGCAAACTGCCACCCTGAAATCTGGAGAAACAGGTGTATCCCAAAAAGATACAGCAACCAAAATCTTTGCATAGTGAGCAGAGCCAATGGAGCATAAACTGGTAGGAACTCTTAAAGGGTAATTTCAACAAATTTCTGGAGGCTTAGTGTCGAATGGAATAGAGTGAGCCACTTCTGGTGACCACACTCATAGGGATTCATCACTTGGAATGAATGGAATCTACCTCCAGGAAGCTAACCTTCACGTCTCAAGCTGGAGAGCTAAGAAAGAGCCCCTTGAGGCCCTGGCAGGCAGAAGGAAAGAGTAATGTTGTACCACGTGTCCAAAACTTTTTCCATAAAAAAAGGCATACTCTCCAGCAAAATAGCTTTCCTAAAGCACACCTCTGAAATGTTCCCCTCTGGGGGAAGGGAATTTCTCCACATATCATCTTCTCTCAGCCAACCTAAGACATAAGTTCTATAAAGATTAAGACTTAATCAGCTTATCCTAAGCAGGCAAAAAAGAAATAACAAAAATTGGAACAGAAATCAATGAAATAGGAAACAGGAAACCAGTTGAGAAAATCAATAAAACCAAAAGCTATTTCTTTGGAAAGATCAGTAAAATTGATAAACCACTAGTCATGCTAACCAAGAAAGTAGAGAGAAGACACAAATCGGCAATATCAGAAATGAAAAAGTAAGTTAAATAGATACTAGGAGAACACTATGAACAAATCTAGGGCAATAAATTATACTTACATCCGTAACTTAGATCAAATGTTCCAATTCCTTGAAAGACACAAACTGTCAGAATTCACACAAGAAGAAATGAGTAACCTTAAGTCCTATGTCCATTAAAGAAACTGAATCAATAATTAATGGCATCACAAGAGAAAAAGGCATCAAGCCCATATGGTTTCACTCACTATCAAACATTTCTTGAAGAAATAGTACCAAGTCTCGTTTAGAAAATAGAAGCAGTGTAAGTACTCCTTAACTCATTCTATAAAACGAGCATTACTTTAAAATAAAACCAGATAAAAGCATTACAAGAAAATAAGACTACAAACTAGTATTTGTCATGAATATTAACAGAAAAATCTGCAAGAAAACATAAACAAATCAAATCCAACAACGTATTAAAAATTATATGCCATGACCAAGTGGAATTTACTCCAGGTAGGCAAGGCTGGTTCAACATTTGAAAACCAATCAATGTAATCCAACATATTATCAGGATAAAGTAGAAAAATCATATGATTATGTCAATTTGTACAGGAAAAATGGAAACGTCCTCAACTTGGTATAGACTATTTACAAAACTCCCAGTGCTAATACAATTCTTAATTGTAAGAAACTGGACACCTTTCTCCTAAGAATGGGTACAAGGTCAAGACATCCACTCTCGTTTCTATTTAATATTATATTTGAATTCCTAGTTGGGGCAATAAAACAAAACAAAACAAAAATAAAATGCATACATATTTAAGAGGAAGAAATAAAACTGTCTATTGAGAAGTCATAGGTAAAGTGTACATTTAACTCTAAGAAAGTGCCAGACCAATTTCCAGAGTGCTGTACCATTTTACAATCACAGCAACAATGTAGGAAAGCATGTTTCTCCATCTACTCACCAGCATTTGGAATTATTATTATCATTATTGGTCATTTTAATAAGTGTGCAGGGTATCTCCTAATGGCTTTAATTTGTATTTCCTTGACTGTTAAACGTATTTTCATGTGGTTACTTACCATCTAGATGTCTACTTTGGTGAAATGTCCAAGTCTTTTATTCATTTTCTAATTAGATTGTTTGGTTTTTTAATTAAGTTTGAGTTTGAAGAATTTTTTAATATATTCTGAAACTGAGTTATTTGCCAAACATATGATTTGCAAAATATTTTCTCCCAGTTGATGGCTTGTCTTTTCATTGCCTTAACAAGGACTTTCACAGAGCAAAGGTTTTTAATTTTGAGAAGTCCAACTTACGGAATTTTTTTTTATGGATTGTGCCTTTGGTGTCATGTCAAAGAACTTGTCACCTAACATTAAGTCAGGAAGATTTTCTATTATATTCTCTCCTAAGAGTTTTGTAGTTTTATGTTTTACATTTAGGTCATAAGAATCCATTTTGAGTTAAGTTTTGTATGTGAGGTTTAGGCCAAGGTTCTTTTTTGGGGGGCTATTGATATCAAATTGTTCCAACATCATTTGCTAAAAAGTATCCTTTTTTCATTTGTCAAAAACTGTTAACTTTAGTTTAGTATGTAAATTTAATAAGCTTTCATTTAAAATCACAAGTCCAAAGCCATTATGTGGCATAGTTTCACCTTATTAAAATGTTTGTTATATTTATAGTTTTTTGAGTACTTTGAAATTTTTTTGTCAGACAATTGAAATAATTTAAAAGGAAATAGATCACATCAAATGCATAAATACTGTTTAAAATGTTGAAAATTGATTGAATGTGCAGATGAGACCAAACACTATGGCTCTTGAAAACTACTAAAATTTTCTAGACATATTAACAGAATAAGTTTCATAAGCTATTAGTTTCATACTTAAAGATGAAATCGTCCTTTTGAAGGTATGAGTGTGGCAAACATAACACTAATTTGAAAAAACAAAGTAACCCCTGTTAGAATAGCTAAAATAAAAAAATAATGAAATTACCAAATTCTGGCAACAATGTAGAGAAACTGAATCCTTCATACATTGCTGTTGGGAATTAAAATGATACAACTACTCTAGAGAACAGTTGGCAGTGTTTTACAAAACTAAACATGACGTATCATGTGGCCCAGCAATTCTACCCTTGGGCATATATTGAAGAGAAATGAAAACTTAAGTTTACATAAAAACTTGCACATAAATGCTCATAGCAGGTTTATTTTTAATGGCCAAAAAGTAGAAACAGTACAAATGTCCCTTAAAAAGTAGACTGGGCACTGTGGCTCATGCTTGTAATCCCAGCACTTTGGGAGGCCAAGATGGGCGGATCACCTGAGGTCAGGAGTTCAAGAACAGCCTGACCAACATGGAGAAACACCGTCTCTACTAAAAATACAAAAAATTAGCCAGATGTGGTGGTACATGCCTGTAATCCCAGCTACTCGGGAGGTGAGGCCACTTATCCACTTAAGCCCAGGAGGCAGAGGTTGCAGCGAGCCAAGATCACACCATTGCACTCCAGCCAGGGCAATCAGAGCCAGACTCTGTCTCAAAAAAAAAAAAAAGTAAATGGTTAAACAAGTTGTGGTATGTCTGTACCATAGAATAATACTCAACAGTAAAAAAGGAATGAAGTATTTAGATGCAACAACTTGGATTAATCTTAGGGAATAATACTCAGTGCAAAAAGCCAATCCTAAATGATTATATACTATCAGGTTTCATTCATATTATTCCACTGAAAATTATAGAGATGGAGAACATATTAGTGGTTGCCAGGAGATTGGGTCTACCAAAAGCCCGGGTGAAAAGGAAGATGGTATAGCTAAAGGTAGTATGAGGAATCTTCAGAGCGACGAATCTGTTGGTATTTTGACTGCAGTGTTGGTCACATGAATCTACAATGTGATAAAATTGCAGAGAATTAAATAAACACACATGCAAATGGAGAAAATGTAGAACTGGCAATGTTTGAATAAGATTGATGGACTGCATTAACATCAATATCCCCATTATCTTACTGTAAGATTTGTAAGATGTTTGATTCCATTAGGAGAGCCAGGTGAGGTGCACAGATCCTCTCTGTATTATTCTTTACATCTGTACGTGAATCTACAATCACATTTTTAAAAACATAATAAAAAGAGAAGTAAATCTCAAATAGTCCCTTCTATGCACAAAGAACAAAAAGCAAAACCCTTAAGGGCATCAAAAATAAACTGATACTAGCATAAAGATATACAGAAGTTGCTCAGAACGATAGATGAATATATAGTATGCATTTAATGAATTGTATCTACTGCTACTGCTACCACAATTATTAATACTTCTATAATTATTATCCTTAATTTAATATTTAAACGTGCATTTGTTCTCATGCCTGATACTCTTCCTTCAAATAGCTCATCTGACTTAGGTATCTGAGAATTTTACCACAAGAAACATCACCTCCTTGACAACTCATCTCAACAAACCGTCATTCCACTTTTCCTTCCTCCTTCTCTTTCCCTTTACCAGGATTTATTTTTCTTCTTGGCACTTATAAGCAAACAAAATATTGCATATTTCTGTGTTTCCTTGTTGACTCTTGATTCCCTCTTTAAAAGCCAAGCTCTATGAGAAAAGGACTTTATCTACTTCTGTTCACTGTTACTTCCCTATTTCTTACATGATACAGACTCGAGAACAATTTATTAAGGAAACATTGTATTAATCTGAAGAGTGAATGTTGATGTTAAAGCTAACAATGCAAAATTAACTTTTTCTTATGTTTTAAGCAACAACTTCTGATATGTGAGAAAAATGCTAGAGAAAGTATCTTCAAAAATCCCTTTGCAAATTTTTTTCATTAAAATACTCATAAAACTATTTTGAAAAGAATCTTTTATGCACTTCAATGGGGAAAAAAGATCAAGGAAAGTTGTGTTCTTCTAGGGTTTGACACTATTCTCCTTATGCCTTATTCATGAGTTCGAATTGAAAGTCTGTTCTCTTTTGGAACCTGCTCTCTTAATTTCACTTCTTTGCTTCCACTAGTTATTCAAGTTAACTGGTTCTTAGAGTTCTACCTCTTAGGGTGGAAGCTCTGTTGCCTCAGACCAAATTTGCATTTTGCCTTCAGGTTCCATATAAAGTCTCTTACTTGAAGTTTCTTTTTGCTTCTTTATGCAGGAACTTTGAAATTCATCAAGCTACAGAAGTATAAGCTCCCCTACCTATTCCTCCCAGGATATCCACAAGTCTTTTTAGGTTCCCTGGAAAGAAGAAATGGCATTTTAAAAAATATCTACTGTGGACCACAACTGTTTCAGAGGGGAGACAAACTGACTTTGCCTGTCTCAGTTCTTAAAGGAACATCTTTTCTACCCAGGTCCACTGTGAAGTGGTTTATAGCAACTCTCCCAATGAATCCACGTGGCTTACTCTTCATTAAAAGGATGAGTAAGTAGGGAAAAAACTATCATGAGATCTATGGAGGAAGACAAATAGCTACCATATATTGAGTATTCTGAAAATTTTATACGTTTCAGGATATTAGAAAGATTGGGGCATGAAAAGATAGCTATCAGCAAAGTGAAGGTAAAATAATTCCCATATCAATATCATTATCTTACTGTACTCTACAGTAAGATAGAGGGATAGAGGAGAATTACAACAGAAAGATGTAGCAATAGGGAGGTACTGTAAATAGCTGTTAACCTAGAAAGAAATCACTGCAACCACAGAACTGAGATATATCCTTTAGGGCAGGGGTCCCCAACCCCCAGGGCCAGGGACTGGTACTGGTCTGTGGCCTGGCCTATTGAGAACAGGACCACACAGCAGGAGGTGAGCAGTGAGCAAGCAAAGCTGAGCTCTGACTTTTATGATATCAGCAGTGGCATTAGATTCTTATAGGAGTATGAACCTTACTGTGAAGCGGACATGTGAGAGATCTAGGTTGCACACTCCTTATGAGAATCTAGTGATGATTCTGAGGTGGAACAATATTATACTGAAATAATTCCCCCAGCCCCCAGTCCGCGGAAAAACTGTCTTCACGAAACTCGTCCCTGGTGCCAAAAAGGTTGGGGACTGCTGCTTTAGGAAACTAGAAAAGAGGAGCCAACCTGAACTGAAGCACTCATTAAATACACAAGAAAAGAAAGGCAACTTCGAAGATCTGCAAATGTAACCACCTGAGGTGGTTTTCCTGCCCACTGCACAAAGAAAGACCACGGCATTGTAGTGGAGAAAGAGTTTAATAGATAAGAGGCTGGCCACACCTCATGGGAGGTGTAGGTAGTACTCAAATAATTCTTACCCAAAGCTTCTAGGTAAGAAGTTTTTCAAAGGCAGTTTGGAGGAAGGGGTGGGAGTGGCCAGGTGAGGGGGGCTTGCTGTTGATTGGTTGGGGCAAAGATGAAATCATAGGGGGTTGATACTGTCCTCCTGTAGGCTGAATCACTTCTGGATGGGGCCACAGGAGCAGGGTTGGTGGGTCCAGATGGATCCATGGGTGTCAGATGTTGGTTGGTGGGTCCAGATGGATCCATGGGTGTCAGATGTTACAATACTTGAAAGGATATCTCAAAAGGCCAATCAATCCTGGGTTCTACAGTAGTGGTATTTTCAGGAAGTTGTCTATCTTATAATAGCTGACAATCATTTATGTCTACAGTGTAGCAGGACTTAGACACCTCTTCTCCCCCCAGGCCTGATGAACTTTCATTAGCTTTGCAAAAGCGGTCGAGTTTGGGCAAAGCCTATTATCGTTTAAACTATAGCCAAAATATCTTCCAAAGTTAGCTTGGCCCAATGACCCAGAAATAATTAAGGGGAAGACAAGATTGTTGGGGCTGGCGAATATCCAGGTTACCAGTGGCAAATCCATACAGGTCTGCAGCAACCTCAATTCTTGCTTCCTCAGAAGAAAGAATTTGACAGAGGGGCATAAGGTAGAAAAAGAGACCAAGGCAAGTCTCAGAGCAGGAGTGAAAGTTCATTAAAAATATTTACGGCAGGAAAGAAAAGAAAGTACGCTTGGAAGAGACCCAAACGGGCACTTTGGAGGTCAAGTGTTCTGTTTCACCTTGATCCTAGGACTTTATGTGCTGGCCCTCTCCCATAGTCTTGTACCCCTTTCCCTTCATTCTTCCCTTAGGGTGGGGCTCCCACATGTGCAGTGCCCTCCTTGGGAGGTGAGCATGTGCACTGTGTTTAGGAAGCTGTGCACATGCACATCTGAAGCTTTCTTCCCTTTTCTGGTGGAATGCCCTGAGAAGGTCATACTCCACCATTTTGTCTCTTAATGCTCAGGCTCAAGCCCACTTGTCTAATTCCTGAGATTTTATTGGAAGCTGCCGATTATCAATTTCAAGTGTTTTTATGTATTGGGAAATTGTCTCTCTCTGGCATCTTTGAGGAACTATTATTTTAGTGTGACAGCTGCTGGACCATCACCTGATGGTCGCCTGACATTCCTGGTGGGTAGGGAGAATCCCCTCTTCAATCAGGCCTGACTACCTATGCATTGTAACAAGATGAGCGGGGAAGGTTAACTCAGATCTCTTTCACTGTCATAATTGTCTCACTGATACAATGTTTGCAAAGGTGGTTTTATGAAGGCCAGTGATCTAAGTCACAAAACCAAGCAATAATGTCCCAACTGATTAATGTCTTTTCTACTTAAATTCAGAGTGAAAGAATAGCAAGTTAGTGTGGGTGGAAGACCCTGCCTTTCCCATTATAGGTCTCCAGGTTGAAGCAGGTCCAAGCTAAAGGAGGAAAAAACTCAAAGTATAAAAGTTAGAAGTTTCAATTACTAACAGTACTAGGCATTCTAATTATTTAATTGAGATAAGGTTTGCAACTTATTTTTCTGCATGGCTGTGTCCTATCTAAGAGTCTGCATAATAATTTTGGGCCTGCTAGAGGTTTCTTCTAGGGCAAAAGATTACCCTGCCTGACTGTGAGAGACAAGAAAATAAAGTTGCATTTTGATCAAAATCCATGCATCACACCTATTCAACATACTAGTTACACATACATGATCTCCTTCGCTCCTCACACCATCTTTGAAAGTTAACATACAATTTGTGGTATTGTCTGAGGACACATGCTCAGAAAGGCCCTGGGCTTGGTTTAAGGGTCTGCTCTTACTGTCTTGGAATTCTTAATACTTTGGAAAAAGGAACCCACAATTTAATTTTGCACTGAGTCCTGCATATTGTACAGCTGCTCCTGCAAAGGACTTCTACAGTGCTGGCTGTGTTCAACTTTCAACCTACATTGTAGTTATATGGGTGTTGAGTTTTAACAATGTGTTATACCAGACATATATTTTATGCAATTTTCTGCATATATTTAATATTATACAATCTTGAAATGTTAAAAATAAATACTTTCCCAGAAATAAATTTAGTCCAGGAAACAGGGGAAAAAAGTTAATTTCTGGCCTGGTACAGTAACTCATGCCTCTAATCTCAGCACTTTGGGAGGCCAAGGCGGGCAGATCATTTGAGATCAGGAGTTTATGACCAGCTTGGCCAACATGGTGAAATTCCATCTCTACGATAAATACAAAAATTGGCCAGATGTGGTGGCACACGCCTGTAATCCCAGCTACTCAGGAGACTGAGGCAGAAGAATTGCCTGAACCCAGGAGGGGGAGTTTGCAGTGAGCTGAGATCACTCCATTGCACTCCAGCCTGGGAGACAGAGAAAGACTCTGTCTCAAAAAATTAAAAAAAAAAAAAAATTCGGACTTAAATTCTTAATGAGATATAAAGCCAGGCTTTTAGCAAATAGACAAAAATAAGAAGAGCTCAAATCAGTGTTTTTTTTTTTTAATTTAGAAATTGAAATAAATTCTGCATTGCAGCACAAAATGACAAGACATGACACGGCAGAACAATAAATTTTCAAAAGTAAAAATGATAACCTGAGATGTAATCCTACAATTTAGAATGAAGACATACAAAGGTGAGAGAAGATAATAGATATAAAAGGTAAATGACAGAGAGCCAACTTAAAAGTAATGGTCAACTTCGAAGGAGGAGAAAAATGGATCAAAAGCCAATTTTAAAAAAGATCTTGACAGATTAGAAAAAGGACCTGAAACCAATGGAAAATAAGATGTCTCACTGTGTTCATGGCAAATTTAATAACCAATGTATTTTCTATTAATTTTGAATTTGATTTCCAACAAAATCAAAGTGATCCTGAAACCTAAACTAATAAACAAGTAATCCTCCAAAAATTAACTTAAAATCAGGGAGAGTTCAATTTTTTTGTTCTTTTGTCTGCTATAAACAATATAAAAATGTGTTTTGAGTTTTGGCAGTGAAAATTGAAGAAGGTCATGACACAAAAATATAGTCACCAGTCAATTTAGCACTCATGTTTTAGAGTAGAATGGCAGAGCTTCAAAGTTTCCGAAAAAAACAAAACGCAAAAAACAAAAAACAAAAAAACCTCAATACTCCAATATTTCTAGGGAAGAAAAAAAGATTAAAGATATTTAAAAGTCCACTGGAAAATACAAATGAATCAAATTTAAAACTTTATCATTTAGAAGTTGTGATAGAAAAGAACTAGCTGTAAATACAGAAACAAGCAAGAAAAATCTTCAAAAATCACTAAGCATTGGGAGAAAGATTGACACTGCTAGGTTTCAATAATTGGTGTAACTATGGTAACTAACATAGGATGTGAATGACAAAAATATGCTTTGTAAAAAGAATACTTTAAAAAAAAAAATAGCAGAGTTTTCAACCCCAGATTAAAAACATATCAGATAGGGAGAAAAAAAAGCACAAAAATATTATGTTTATATTTCCATGAAATGGAGTTTAAAGTTGGCATTTTTTGTTTTTATAACAGCATAACATACAAATTAATTTATGAAAATTGCTAAAGTTGCAAATGATCACATTAAAATAAAATTATCCATTTTCCAAATTATTACAAATGATAAGAACATACTGTTGGGGTTCGGAAAATAATATCCCCAAGTCTGTCACTTTGACATGATGAACTAAAGCAGCAGCCTCAAGGTCTCTCTGACCTTCTCCTTCTTCCCTCCTGTCTCTCAATCTTCTGTCTCTCCCAAAACATAGGATGAGACTGTTCTCTGAAGTGCCCTTATCTACCTAGAAACTGGACCTGCCAAAGAGGAACACAATTGCCTTCGATCCTTTCCCTAAAATTTCATTAACCAGAGAAGATTAAAAGTCATATCACAGAGACTGAAAATTAAACACCACACCTACAGCCCAAATAAACTTTGTCCCAAGCTATTGTTTGTTCTCTGGTCTCACTCAGTTTACAAAGAGACTCATTTATAAACTAATTTCTGCCCATTCATCTCTCCTAAAATCATTTGCTGTCTCTTAAAATTGCCTACAGCCACCACTTCCCTCTCCCCTACGAAGAGGGTATTTATGCTTCAGTGGTCTGGCCCTCCTCTTACTCTTCTTATTTTTTGTTCACTACCGTGCTTATATACATTAATACATTTGTTGTGCTTTTCTCTTGTTAACCTTTCTTTTGTTATAGAGATAGCAATTGTGATCCTTATGATGAGGAGGAAAGGGATCATCCCTTTCTGTTCCTTCCACACAAAACATTTTCTATGCAACAGAACACAGTAAAAGAAACAGCTTCATTAAAAGAGGCATAAAATTAACACAAGTCAGGCTTAGAAAAAGAATGAAAATCAATTACAATAAAGTTAAATTCAATATTAATCATATGGGTCAAATGAAAATACCCTCAAACCTTGGAATAGTATTAAATGACTATTATTTCAGAGGAAATACAGTATATAATATAGGACTACACAGAAATTTTTAAAACTGTAATAGTACAGCTCAATCTTCTAGATGAATACGGACACTCACACTAGAAATAAAGTAACAGGGAACAAAGGAGAGACAAATCTTCCTAGTCCTAGAGGTGCATTTCCTTTCCCTTTTGATAATGTAGCAGAGAGCCGACTCAGGAGACTTGAGTTGTTCAAGGGAAAAACAGGCTGATACCCAACACTGTGTTTCTGGGGGTCCCCTTTCTAAAAAGGCTCCTTCCAGACTGGAGAGCTTCCACTCTTGCATATACACCTAGATGTTTCTAGCCCTCTGCATAAATACAAAGGGCAAGATGCTTCCCTCTGACACATGAGCCTCTGTGCACCAGGAGGCATCCTTGCTCCCTAAGTTGTGGGTCAATGAGATTTGCAGCAATATGCCTGTGCTCCACTTTTCTCTGCTAGTAAATTTCCTCCCCAAAACCCGTGTTAAATCTAGTCTGCTTTGCTCATGACGTTGCCCATGATTGCTTTACACAACAGGAATAGAAGCCAACAATTTGTTATGCCAAATGATATTCATCTGAAGAATGAAAAGTGGATTACATTTATAAAATTGATTAACATCATATGTCACACAAAAAGGATAAATAAGAAAAATTATATTATCCCTTTAATGGGATGGTAAAAAGCATTTGATAAAATATTATGCCCATTTATATTTTAAAACCCTTTAAAAAGGATAAGAAAGATGGGCTCAGAGTTTATTTCAAATCGACATCCAGCATTATACTCAGTGGGGAATGCGCTACAGTATCTTCCTTTAAATCACTAGCAAAGCTAAAAAGATTTTTCTCTATTTTTAAACTAATGATATTTAAGAAATTCTGATCAATTTCATAATTTATGAACCAAAAATAAGTGAAAACATAATAGAAAGAAACAGGAAATATTTTTTTTAGTTGCAGAAGACATAATGCAAAAGCTCTAGAAAAGCAATTGATTGAAAACCAGAATTCATAGAGGAGCTTATCAAAGTGGAAGAGTCAGAGACACATGTGAAAACATGTTTCAATTCTACATGCCAAATTCAAGAATTCCCATTTAAAATAGCAACAAAAAAAAAATTAGTAAAAATTATTCTAATGAGAAAAGTAAGAGACCTATAGGTATAAAACTGTAAACATTTATTTTATGTTTAAATCTAATATTACATATATATTTTTTCATTATTATTTTATATTTCTCAGTAGTGTCAAGATTTTAAATCTGCTCACAATCTGTAGACTCAGTTTGATTAGAATAAAAATTGTAATGGAATCAGTTTTGAATATTGAGGAAATTAAACTTAATTTATAAGAATAACCAGGTAAGGTTTGGTATAGTGGCTGTCACCTGTAATCCCAGCCCTTTGGGAGGTTGAGGCAGGCAGATCACTTGAGGTCAGGAGTTCAAGACCAGCCTGAACAACGTGGCAAAACCCTGTCTCTTCAAAAATACAAAAATTATCTAGGTGTGGTGGGGGTACCCGTAATTCCAGCTACTGGGGAGGCTAAGACAGGAGAATCACTTGAACCTGATAAGTGAAGGTTGCAGTGGGCTGAGATCATGCCATTGCTCAATAAAGGCAAAACTCCATCTCAAGAAAAAAAAGAAAAGAACAACCAGGTGAGAACATCTTTGAAATTTTTCAAGAGATAATTAACTAGCCAAACTGCCAGAGGCATTCCAACCAGAGCACCTTCATCTTGAACGGGGGCTGGGTAAAATAAGGCTGAGACCTTCTGGACTGCATTCCCAGAATGTTAGGCATTATTAGTCACAGGATGAGATAGGAGGTCAACATAAAATATAGAACATAAGGGCCCCACTGATAACAGAATACAGTAAAGAAGCTGGCCAAAACCTGCCAAAACCAAAGTCGTGATAAAAATCAACCTCTGGTGGTCCTCATATCTCATTATATGCTAATTATGATGTATTAGCGAACCGAAGGACACTCCCACCAGCACCATGACAGTTTATAAATGCCATGGCAATATCCAGAAGTTAATATGGTCTAAAAAGGAGATGAACCTTCAGTTCTGGGAACTCCCCATCGGTTTCCTGGAAAACTCATGAATAATCCACAATTTGTTTAGCATATAATGAAGTAATCGCCATAAATATACTCAGTCGATAAGCCCATGCTGCTGTTCTGCCTAGGGAGTAGCCATTCTTTTGTTTCTTTACTTCTCTAATAAATTTGCTTTCACGTTACTCTGTGGACTCACCCAAATTCTTTCTTGCATGAGATCCAACAACCCTCTCGTGGGGTATGGATCAGAGTCCCTTTCCAAACCAGAAGGTTTTCTTATCTCCTGCTCCTTTCGGGTAACAAAGCCATATATTTAAAATAAATTGTATAGGTACAATGATTAAAACATTGGCCTACTTGTCTACAAATAAACATACAGACCACTGCAACAATTCATTTGTCTGAAAAGAAATGATACTGTATATATGATAAAAGAGGCCTCACAGGCCAGGAGCAGTGGCACATACCCGTAATCCCAGCACTTTGGGAGACCAAGGTAGATGAATTACTTGAGCTCAGGAGTTTACGACCAGCCTGGGCAACATGGTGAAGCCCGTCTCTACAAAAAACAGAAAAATTAGCCAGGCATGGTAATGTGTGGCTGTAGTCCCAAACACTCAGGAGGCCGAGGCAGGAGAACTGCTAGAGCCTAGGAGGTCAAGGCTGCAGTGAGCTGTGATTGTGCCACTGCACTCCAGCCTGGTCACAAAGGGAGACCCTGCCCTCCCCCCAACAAAAAAAGAAGCATCACAGACTAAAGAATAGTAAAAGGATCATCTAATAAATGGTCTTAGTACAATTTGGCAAGGAGCAAAGGGAAGGGAGAAACCATGCACATTTCAGTTCATGCCATATAACATATTTAACTCCTGAGAAATTAAAAACCCAATTATTATTAAAGAAAATTAGAGAAAATGTATCTGATTATTTATTTTGGAGGCTGAATTTCTAAGTAAAACAAACATATGAAAAAGAGAAAATAATCCTTTAATCAACCCCATAAAAATAAAAGCTCTTGCATGTGAAAAAGTTAATAGAAACTAAAGGTAAATAAAAGATTGGGTTGAAGTTCAATACCAAGTAAAAACAAAGAGGTAATATATTTATAAACATTCCTCTTCTAATTTGCATTTATTTGATAACTGCTGTGATTCAAGCACTGTCTCATATGTTTACTTAATAGTTATAATTCCACCCCGGTATGCTACCTGTTTATGTTATTTTATGTTATCTTACTATGTATCTGTTAAAGTCTCAATATTTTTCTAATCAGTCCATATTTAGGAATAATACTTTAAAGAGATAATAAGTAAAGCAAGAAATGCTTTCAGAGAACAAAATTAATTAGAAAAACACCAAACACCACTAGTTATCAAAGAAGTATAAGTCAAAGTTATAATTAAAAAAAAAAATTAAACTTTTAATCTATTTAAATTAGCAAATTTTGGCCAGGCGCTGTGGCACACACCCGTAATCCCAGAACACTTTGGGAGGCCAAGGCGAGTGGATCACTAGTGCAGGAGATCAAGACGATCCTAGCTAACATGGTGAAACCCCGTCTCTACTAAAAATACAAAAATTTAGCTGGGCGCGGTGGCGAGCGCCTGTAGTCCCAGCTACTTGGGATCTGAGGCAGGAGAATTGCTTGAACCCAGGAGGCGGAGGTTGCAGTGAGCCGAAATCGCACCATTGCATTCCAGCCTAGGCAACAGAGCGAGATTCCGTCTCAAAAAAAAAAAAAAAAATTAGCCAACTTTTTAAAAACGATAACATCCAAAACTGGCTTACATAACATAGAAATTTTCTCTCATATATTTGGTAATAGTAGAAGTTGAAGTTACAATTATGGAGCACTTTAATTATAAGCAATGTATATAAATTGCCAGAAAAATCTTGATGATAGTAAACCTATATGCTAAGAAACAAACAAACAAACAACATTAAAATATTTGTTAAAGACTATTTTTGAAAGCTTTAAAATAGCCTGTATATCCAACAGCACAGAAATGGGAAAGCAAATTATGGCCCACATACAGGGAACTCAATGCCGCCATTAAAATGATGATCATGAAGATTACATAACAGCATGGAAATACTTATGATGATTCTATTATAAAAAACACAAAAGCAAAATATAGAACCATGCTCATGGTAGCAAAAGAAAGCAACTGGAAAAAAGTCCACTAAATCAGTAACTTAGTATCTCTTTTTAAACAGCTGTCGACAAAAGGAGTCAAACTAAAATATTTGAAGAGATTTCTGAGCCAAATATGAGTGACCAATGGCCCATGACACAGCCCCAGGAGATCCTGAGAACATTTGCTCATGCTGGCCAGGTTACAGCTTGGTTTATACATTTTTGGGAGACATAAGACATCAATCAATACATGTAAGATGTGCATTGGTCCGGCCCAGAAAAGCAGGTCAACTGGAAGCGGGTGGGGCTTCCAGGTCACAGGCAGATTCAAAGATTTTCTGATTGGCAATTAATTGAAAGAGTTATTACCTAAGGACCTGGAATCAATAGAAGGGAGTGTCTGGGTTAAGATAAGGGGCTTTGGAGACCAAGGTTCTTATTAACAGATGAAGCTGCCACATTGCCAACTTCAGAGAGAACAGATTGTAAGTGTTTCTTATCAGACTTAAAAGGTCTGTTCAGTCAGTCTCAAGGTCTCTGTTCTGATGCTAATACTGGTCAGCTGTGCCTGAATTCCAACAGGAGGAAGGTATACGGAGGAATGTCTGATCCTTCCCATTATGGCCTCAACTAGTTTTTTGGGTTAACTTTGAAATGCCCTTGGCAGAGGGGAGGGTTTATCAGTTGGCTGGGGGCTTAGAATTTTACTTTTGATTCTCTTTTTTTTGAGACAGAGTTTTGCTATGTCACCCAGGCTGGAGTGCAGTGGCACAATCTCAGTTCACAGCAACCCCCACCTCTCAGGTTCAAGCAATTCTCCTGCTGAGCCACCCAAGGGATTACAGGTGTGCACCACCACACCTAGCTACGTTTTGTATTTTTAGTAGAGTCGGAGTTTCACCATGTTGGCCAGACTGGTCCTGAACCCTTGACCTCAGGTGATCTACCCACCTCAGCCTGACAAAGTGCTGGGATTACAAGCGTGAGTCACTACTCCCAGATTACTTTTGGGTTTCACAACAGCAAAATCATCCAATTCTTTTAAGTTGCAAACACACAGTCTCTACTGGGTAGTTAAAAGTATCCAGTTCCATATATTCCAATCTTCATTCCAATCTTAAGTCAAATATTCCAATTGGATACTCCAGTGTTCATTCAAAGACAGAAAACCCTTACTCCCTCACTCCCTCCCCAGCTGGGGCTAGAACCTGGGGGCTGGGAAGGGACAAGGTTTTCTTTTTTCTCTTATTCCTCCTCCTCCCGAGATTGCTAAATTGGGTCTTAGTGTCCTTGCTCTGTTGTTGCCCCCTCACCCATTGGACAGGTCTCTGAAGCAGGATTTTAATCAACTCTTCTCTCCTGTGGCATCCCCATGCATGTGGTCCCTGAAAAATGCAAGTTCATTCATTGCCCTGTAGGGATTTCAGTAACTAAAAATGACAACCTCTTCCTGTCTTGCTGTTGGGATTGAGTCATGAACTGAGGGAAGACACCTAGGGCACTCTGATCCAGTTGCTGGAAGCCCACTCATCCAGGCTTGAGGCGAGGAGGCAGAGACGTCTCTCCCCTCCCTAGGAGGATGGGAGTCTTGCAATCTCTGTTTCTCTCTCCAGAGAGGCCTCACAAGTCACGTCCTCTCTTCAGTTTCTTCACCCTTTCAAACTGTTGAAATGGAAAGGAGTTCAGAAGTTATCAGCAGGATTCCTGTCTACTATTTCGAGGACTCCTCTTAGTTGTTTATTAGAGGCTGTTAACAAAACAAGAAATGCCACAGAGAATCTTTCAGGTTCAAAATGGCCTCAGATATTTTCAATTTATTTTAATGATTAAACAAAAAATGAAGACCAGGCACAGTGGGTAACCCCTGTAATCCCAGCACTTTGGGAGGCCCAAGACAGGTGGATTGCTTGAGCCCAGGAGTTCCAGACCAGCCTAGGCAACATAGTGAGACCTTATCTGGGCATGGTTGCATGCATTTGTGGTCCCAGCTATTTGGAAGGCTGAGGCAGGAGAATCGCTTAAGCCTGGGAAGTTGAAGCTGCAGTGAGCCATGATTATACCACTACACTCCAGCCTGGGCAACACAGTGAGATCCTGGGGAAGGAAGGAGGGAAGGAAAGGAGGGCGGGAGGGGGGGAGGGGAGGGGGGGAGTCAAATAATAAAATCAATAAATCAGGAGTCAAAAGTTCTAGATTCTCTTTGAACCCCTGCTAATGCTATGCCTTGATCAGTGTCCATAAGCTTCCCAACCTCTGTTTCCTCATCTGTAATAGAAACAATAAATTATAGCTGTTCTACTTCTTTGACAGAAGGCTGTAACAAACAGGTAATTTGTTTATAGTAAATATTATATCAACATACACTAGACTTATTATTGCAATTGACTATCTCATCATAGAAATATTCCTATGGATTATGCTTTCTTCTTAATGTTTGTAAAGTGCTTTGGTCTTCTAAGTGGAAAAATGATCAGTAGTGAAATAACCAGAAGTGAATACTAAAGTCAAAAATTGCTGTTACAACATATTCATTGAGGCTTACCAGAATATCCACCATTTTAAAAATGATTAACATTTGAAAGAAAATGACAGCTTGTGAGATATTTTTTAACTGAAATTAATAATGAGTATAAGGATCTGAAAACAAAAGCATGTCAAAACTTTCCTTTTAATGAGCACTAAAGACATATTACTGGGGTTAGACACTTTAAAAAATTAGCAAAAGAAGCTTTTTGTTAAAGATTACTGCTTTTAATCAGATTCAGATGAAATTGTTTGCTTTAGTTAGACAATGAATTTCTTCCTCAGGAGCAATTTCCCTGTAAAGTTATTTTTATCAGGGGCAATTTATATCTAATGTTAGGACAGAGTGATAATAGAGGCATTTCATACTAGGTTTTCCTGGAGAGGTTCCTTCAAGCCCAGAATCCTTGTATGTCCAGTGGAGTGCTGAGGAAGCCTAGACAAGAAGGCATCTGAAAGGCTGACCTCTGCCGGCTGCTCCTCCACTTCTTTTTCCTTGGTGTCTCTTCTGTCCCATCTCCCTCCTTCTCCAGTTAACTCCCTAATATATCCCCTCTAGGTATGGATATTAGTGATGCAATGCATTAGATGCTTAATTCTTTCCCAAAGGAGAGCTTCCAGTCTACAGGAGTCTTTAATTCACTGAAGAGGGAACAATTTTAAGCAAGACCTCCGGAGCTTTGCTTATTTAAATCTCATTCCTCTCTTCTCATCCCTGACCACATAGGCCATTCTGTTAAGCAAACTTGGTTAGCAGCGTTCAGTCACACAGTATCACCCCTACCTTTGCTGTCTACATGCTGGCTTTCACTGCTCAAATTCCAATAAAAGCATCATAGCAAAACAAAATATCACATTTATTTGGATAGATATAAACAAAGAAAATATTTAAAGCCACTAATGGCACACCCCCAAAAAGAGTCTTCTTTCTATATTTCCTAAATGGGAAAATATATTTATATACAGTACATATAGATCTGCAATATGTAGTGTATATATATATATATATGTATATATATATATATATATATCTGTATTATGTAGTGTATATCTCCAGATAAACATGGGCAAAATAATTTTGTGATGTAAGTTGTTCAATTTAAATAACAATAGTATTAGTAATTAAGTGTGATAGTTCAAAATAGCATAGAAATGTTTACAGTGTTTTTCACAGGATTATTCCATTTTAATGTTGGAAAATTATTCAACATTGTCTTTTCATCTTGCATATGAGGACAGATGAAGTGACTTGTCTGAAGGACTCTGCAAACTCAGAACAAGAGCCAAGGTCTCTTATTTCCTGGTCCATTGTATGTGTCTGTATGTGTTTTACACAACATCACTCACCTCTTAGGGTTTTTATAAGTCTTACTGGAACATTGTTGAAGTGATCAACTCAACACCCACTGGGGCCACTGTAACTCCCTTAAGGATCAAAAAAAGATGAAAAAGAGAATGAGAGAAACTAACAGCATTCCTGTCCTGCTGACCTCATACCCCAAAGCATAACTAGAGACATCATCTCAGTCTCTCCACTCCCTTACAGTTCATTGCTTACATTTTTTTTGTTTTTTGTTTTTTGAGATGGAGTTTCACTCTTATTGCCCAGGCTGGAGTGCAATGGCATGACCTTGGCTCACTGCAACTTCCACCTCCCAGGTTCAAGCAATTCTCCTACCTCAGCCTCCTGTGTAGCTGCGATTACAGGTGCCTGCCACTGTGCCTGGCTAATTTTTGTATTTTTAGTGGACACGGGGTTTCACCATATTGGTTGGGCTGGTCTCGAGCTCCTGACCTCAGGTGATCTGCCTGCCTCGGCCTCCCAAAGTGCCGAGATTATAGGCGTGAGGCATGATGCCCGGCCCACTGCTTACATTTCTGATGTGAACCCACATCCCCCTCAGGTTGTAGCACTAATGTTCCTACCCTATGATTCCCTTCATTACTGTAAGTGCTTCACTGCTTTAGCCACATCTTCCTCAAATTCTGACTAAGTCTTGAGGATAGGTGTTAGAATCAAGCTAGGTCTTGACCTTTATATTTTGGGATTGCCCAAACAAGGCTATCTAGTCTCTCCAAAGGAAAAACAGCTTCATTTTCCCAGTTGTGACCTCACTGCCATTCCTGTAAATATGCAGCTGCTTGAGTTCTTGGGCCACAGGCGGCCTACACTCCATGAGTGCTTTCCCGTGGAGGCTGGGGAAGCTGTGCTTGGTGCCTGCACATTGCTACTGCACCCAGGAATTGAGATCACTCCTGGGATTTCAGGATAGGGGTACTCACCGAGTGCAGGTAGTAATAGCATCCACTGCAAAGATTTGTTCTGTGAAGAAGTTGTTGCATGAAAAATGTTTAGTGCACCACCTGGCATGCATGAGTGCTCAGTAAATTTATACTATGTTTCTAAAATAAGATAATGGAGAAGAGTATTTCCATTACAAAGAAAAGACTCTAAAGAAACAATCCAAATGTCCTTCAATGGGTTAACATTTTAAAAACACTGATATATTCATACCATGGAATATTACTCAGCAATAAAAAAGGGATGAACTGTTGAACAACTTGAATGGATTTAAAAGGGATAATGGTGAGTTAAAAAGCCAAGCATATAATCTTGCATGTCTTATGAGTCAATTTATATATTACTTAAATGACAAAATAATGAGGATGGAAACAGATTAGTGTTTGCCAGCGGTTAAGTGAGGGGAGAAAGAGCAAAGTGGCTTTGATTATAAAGACAGCACAAGGGATAGTTGTGATGCAAGTATTCTGTTATATTGGTTAATACAAATCTACAGATAGGAGAAAATTGCATAAAATTAATGTAGACATTACATGTACTTTAAATTGCATTAAATTAATGCAGACATACACACAAGTGTGTGTATACAAGTGTGTGTATGTCTGCATTAATTTTATGCAATTTAAATGCATGTAAAACTTGTAAGATTTGAATACATTCTGTGGATTATGTCAATTTTCTGGTTGTAATATTGTACTAGAGTTATGCAAAGCATTTGTTATTTTGAGGGAAAACTAAGTAAAATGTCCATGGAATATCTCTCTTATTTCCTACCACTACACGTAAATCTACAATTATCTACAAAAAGTCAAATAAAATAACAACTACTAAAATAATTTCCTGAGGTTCCTATAATTGTCATTCTGACTTCAGTTTTTTTCCTATTGAAGAGGAAGACCTGAGAACAATGCCCAAATAAAAATGTATTTCTGGAAATATACTTTAGAGTTATTAAAATACTTTTTAAAAAATAAAAGCTTAGAATTGATAGGCAAATAGATTACATCATCAAGCTATTTTTTTGCTTGAAAAAGGAGTAAAATTAGGCATTCATTGACAATTCATTTGCAATCTAAAGTATGATTAGTTAATGCTGACTTTTCTGACTTCCAGCCATCAAGTCCAAAAATAACTCATCCTTAGTTCCTTACATTTACAATTTAAGAGTCCAGAATCAATTGTGCCTGAGAACTTTACAAACACACACACATTTTTAAAAAGCAGCCTCAAGTTGGGAGGAAACGGGAGCAGGAAACGAGAGCTTTTGTTTGTGGATGTCTTTCCTGCCCTTCCCACGTGGCTTACTTAACGATGTCAGAAATGTCTTCTTTGGTCCTCACTTCTTCCAAGTTATTTACCAGAGTTTAAGACTGGGTCTTCTAAGTCACCAGGGAGGGAAATGCTGACTGCTGGTGTTTACCTGCATAGCAGCAATCAGCCTGAAGCAATGTGCCCATGATCCTACGTGTATGCTAAAGGGCCTGGCATTTGCCTTGGTGTTGTTTGTCAGGCATATGCTATTCCCTTGCTGTTGTGATGGTCTGTGTTCATAAACCTCCACCGATTTAATTTACAAAAATGAATCCATCTCATCTATGACACTGGCAAACTCCTCTGTATTGTGCCTGCCTCCCAGAAGTTCTTCTTCAAACAGCCACAGCCAGCCTTGTACCATGAAGTCCACAAAGCCCCAACTGCCAACATCACCCTGACAAGACCATATTGTGTACATCACAGCTGAAAAGCAGGAGAAGCTGTGCAGTTGGTTTAAAAAAAAAATGGTGCTAACTATCAAGTTTCAATTAGTAGAGTTCAAATTGTCTACTAGAACAAGACTTTTCAAAATACTTATGGTAAAGAACCAATTGCACACTGATAAAACTGTAAATTTTGATAGAAATAACTTATTAGAAAAAGAAAAAAAATCCATGAAGACATAAGAAAATATAACCCCCATATTTTGTTATTAAATTGATGGACATAGAATTACTTTGCCAAATTGCTATAGAAATTTCTAAACACTGAACTCTCAATGTCAGCACTAATTTCAGTACAAACAGTCCATGAGCCTCCAACTGACCATATTTTGAGAGCACTGAGCTGGAGGACATGCTCTCATCTGGTCTTCTGCAAAGCTCTTCAACACTCGCCTTTAGATGACCCCTTTATGCTTTTTTTTCCCTCTATTGCTGCTCTTGGCAAAGAAAGACTTAGAAACAGATCTCAAGTCTACGTGGTACTCCCCACATGCAAGTTGTCTCACTCCAAAAAAGGCGCAAGGCCATGTTTATCCATCTTGACATTTGACCTTTACTTTCTCAATGGTTAAAAGGATCCTGCAAGGTAAAAATTATCTCAGGGAAATCAAAGTGAATTAAATTGCAGGTAACAGGAACGGACATTAAATTTGATTTTTTTCCCAAAATCTATATGTTCTCTACACCACTTCTGCTGGCTACTGTAATATTTTAAGAGGACTACTATACCTATGAAAATCATTTTGGTATGTGGTTATCTATATTTTCTACCATAAGGAACCCAGTATAATTTTTTTTATAGTTCCTTCCATTGCTATTTATTCTAGTTATTTATTTGTGCATTTTTTCCTCCCTCAAAGAGAGGATACTCTTCCTGAAGGCAAAAAACTTTGTCTATTGGCTTTTTACATCTTTCACAGTATCTAGCATAGAACATAAATCAACAATCAGTAAATACAGAATAAATACACTAAGCATCAGTTCTCTTATTGTTAGTTGAAACCGTTGATATGAATAATATAAATTTTCAAAGAGGAATAAAATGATACTTCAAAGTGAAAGGAATATTTTAAATACAAAATAAAATTGGACTGCGTAATTTCAATTCTCTTTCGTGATTGAAACGGCCTCCTAACATCTTAGAAATCAGTTTTTATTGTGGTAGTCAAAGGTATATAACTGAGCAGGTGGAGTTATTTGTTTTTTTCCTTAAATTAGACCACTGCAGCTACTCAGCAAAGCATTTTGTCTCCAGGGAGACATGGCTGAATTTGCTACTTGGTCAGTAAGGACCCTTAGTCAATAATATAACACTACCCAAGCTGTTAGACCAACCTCAAAAAGCAACTAATGACCCAAGCTGAATGGTTTTCCAATGTACTCTGCCATCTTGGACTCACTTCTCAATTGACAAAATCCCTACAGCTGCTTTAAAAGCTTTCTACTTTTTATTTTGCCAAAGCCTCTTTAAACATTGCCTATGATCGCTGAAGCTTTTTCAAACAAATCAGACCTTCTAATACTGGTAAAGCCGCTGTGAGGACTTCACATATTCACAAAGGGAATAAAAGATGGAGTCTGCAAAGAGTGGCTTCTGGGAGTCTTTGTCTTTACAAATAAAATGTCTTAATGTTTATTCATGTAAACAAAATAATGAGGAATGATTAAAAACAACAAAAACACGATTTACTATCTTCACCACTCTAATTATACCAGTGGATTCTGTCTACTTCTGTGAAAATGAAAAAAGAAAATAAATAACACTAAGGATTTAAAATCTCATGTGTTAGGAAATTATATTTATGTTTCTAATAAAGGTTCTAGGCACAATTTTAATGGATCTGAGTGATGTATAACTACCTAATTTTAGAAAGTTTTTCTAGTATTCTAGGCCAAATTTAAAGTATTAAATTGTAGTATACGCAAAATATAGCAAATAAGATTTTAAAAACTGTGCTGTATCTTTCACGACATTTTGGGAGAGGATTCAAAAATCTCTTTAATTTTTTTTTTTTTTTTTTTTTTGAGACAGAGTCTCACTCTATCACCCAGGCTGGAATCCAGCAGTGCAATCTCGGCCCACTGCAACCTCTACCTCCTGGGTTCAAGCGATTCTTGTGCCTCAGCCTCCTGAGTAGCTGGGACTACAGGTGTGTGCCATCATACCTGGCTAATTTTTGTAATTTTAGCAGACATAGTGTTTCACCATGTTGGTCAGGCTGGTCTCAAACTCCTGACCTCAGATGATCCACCCGCCTCTACCTCCCAACATGCTGAGATTACAGGCGTGAGCCACTGCATGTGGCCAAATGATTTTTAAAAATTAATTTTAAAAGATATATATGTATTTTTAATTGACACATAATAATTACACATCTTTATGGGAAACTGATTTTTTGATACATGTATAGAGTGTGTAATGATCAAATCAGGCCAATTAGCATATCTATCACCTTGAAGCTTTATCATTTTTTTTTGTGTTGGTAACATTCAAAATTCTTTTTTCTAGCTATTTGAAAAAAATACAATAAACTAGTATTTACTATACTCACCCTACAGAGCTACAGAGCACTACAGTGTATTCCCCCATCTAGCTGTAATTTTGTAACTTCTAGCCAATCTTTCCCTATTCCCACCTCCCCCAAACCTTCCCAGCCTCTAGTAACCACTATTTTACTATCTACTTCTATTAGTGAAATTTTAACTTCCACCTATGAGTGAGAACATCTGTGGCCTGACTTATTTCACTTAACCTAATGTCCTCTAGGTTCATCCATGTTGCTGTTGCTGTGAGTGACAGGATTGTGTTTTTTTTTAAACGGAGTTTCGTCCTTGTTGCCCAGGGTGGAGTGCAGTGGCACAGTCTTGACTCACTTCAACCTCCAGTTCCCGGGTTCAAGCAATTCTCCTGCTTCAGCCTTCCAAGTAGCTGAAATGAGAGAGAGAGAGAGGGAGAGAGAGAGAGACAGAGAGAGAGAGAGAGAGGGAGAGAGAGAGAGAGAGAGAGAGAGAGAGAGAGAGAGAGAGAGAGAGAGAGAGAGAGAGAGAGCGCGTGTGTGTGTCACATTTTTTTTCCTTTCCTTTTTTTTTTTGAGAGACAAGATTTCACTCTGTTGCCAAGGCTGGAGGGCAGGGGTAGCCTCAACTCCTTGGCTCAAGCAATCCTCCCAAGTATCTGGGACTACGTGTGTGAGCCACTGCACTGGCATATACATTTTCTGTATCCATTCATCTCTTGAGGGACACTTCAATTGATTCCATAACTTGGCTATTGTAAATAGTGCTGCAACAAATATCCGAGTACAGGTATCTCTTCAACATACTCATTTCCTTTTCTTACCACAGCTTTATAATAGCCTCTTTATTCATAGCCTGGGTCTGAGTAATTGAATTGAACATATATTTCTAAGAAAAGCATGCTATTTTTGCCAGGAATTTAATTGCACAACTGAGGTATTAAATTCCTACTTGCGGCATACCTGGGAACAGTTTCCAATATATATTTACATGGTGAACTTAATTGTTTTGCTTTTTTTTAAAGCATGTTTCTGTATTGTGAAAGCAGTACCAGAGTCCCGAAAAGAGACAGGGCTAATCCTTATTGATACAAATTCCCCATCATGTAATCAATATTAATATGCCTTAGCAATAACTTACTTTTAAATTTTATGTTATTGATAGGGAAGGAAAACTCATGACATGATATGTATGTTCTGGGAAAGTAAACATTTGAATTGATAACAAACATAAGAAATTGTTTTTAAGACCCAAATGGCATTCAATGACCATATAATGGCTAGATTTTTCTGCTTGTCAGTTCTAGATGTACTGTAGCTCTTTCTAGATATAACTATAACCTTATTCTGTTCTATTTCTTATTATATGGAAGTCAATATCCTAACTGGCTAACTGGCACCCAATGAGGTCTCATGAGCATCTACATATGAATGAATAAATGGGTGAATGAATGGTTGGATAAAAGTGCAAGTTTATACCTGACCAGAGCTGAACAGAATGTTACATTAGCTTTTCTATTTCTTGAAATCTATCACTACATTCAGCATGGTAATTTTCAAAGTTTAGGCAGTAAATAAAGATTTGTTTTTATTGAAACAACATGGTTAACATTCCTTACCTCTCAAAAAAAAAAAAAAACTATACAGCATTTGCATGTGGTAATTTTAAATTAGTAAATTTTACTACCTTCTTTATTTTTCATATTAAGAATTCCTGCTCAACTGGAAGTTGTAAATGTCTCCCATAGATTTTCACAAATATCACTTCTCTTTGCAGTAAGTCCAATTTACATATTATAGTTGAAAGGCTATGTTTAGCAAGCAATCTAGGTGTGATATAGCAAGGTGTCTATAGGTAATGACAATATACTACATCCTTCAAAAATGCAAGGAGAGTGGATAAGTGCTCTCATCACAAAAATGATAACTGCGAGGTAATACATTTAATACATTTGTTTTTTTCCTTTTCCTTTTCCTGTTTCTTTTTTCTTTTTATAAACCCTGGATGTGGAATTCATTATATTTGCCAATTAGCTAAATTTAACTATTCCACAATTTAGGAATACTTCAAAGTATCATATTGTACACAGTAAATACATACAATTATTTGTCAATTAAAAAAGAAACAGCCAAATACAGTGGCTCATGCTTGATCCCAGCATTTTGGGAAGCCAAGGCAGAGGATCACTTGATCCTAGGAGTTCAAGACAAGCCTGGGCAACATAGTGAGACCCCATCTCTATTAAAGAAAAATACAAAACTTAGCCAGGCATGGTGGTGTGCACCTGCAATCCCAGCTACTCCAGAGGCTGAGGATGGCTTGAGCCCAGGAGGTCAAAGCTGCAGAGAGCCATGATTGCACCACTGCACTCCAGCTTAAGTGACAGAGTGAGACTTTATCTCCAAAAAATAATCCAAAGCAGAATACACAAGTGTAAGTACAAGATCGGAGCCTGAATTATTTCCAGGCTCTAACAGAAAATAAGGACTCCAGAAAAGAAGATTAATCCTGCTAAGCACTAGCTTGAGCATAATATGTAGTACTGAAGAGCATGGGCTCTGTTGTTAGAAGACCAGAGGGTCTGAATCCCAGCCTCATCCATTCTTAGCATTGATTCAAAAGGCAAATAATCTCAGTTTCTCGTAGGTAAGATGTGAATAATAGCATCTACCTCATAAGCTCAAGAGAAGAATTAAATGAGAATACGCATGTTAAAAATCCCTGCCATATAATAAGTTTTCAATAAATGTCAGTGATTACTATTATTAGAGAGAACCCAGACTTTTTCTGGGAAACACACAGCATTTTAAAATTACCTGGTTTTTCCAAGTATCACTTGCCCTAAAGTTGATTTATGAATTGTTTTTCTCTTTCTAAATTTGATGTAGATTAAAATATGATGTTTAATTCTTATTCTAGCATTATCATAGGCACGCTTGTGAAAGGTGAGAGGGAGAGTTATACCTAATGAAGTTCTTTTCCTTGAAAAAAACGAGCCATTTACTCTAGATTGCAAGAAGCTGGCATAGACACCCTTCCATTTGCCCTTGGTCCCTTCTTACCATTCCTCCCGCCACTTTTCAACATTCCTCTCTTCCTGCCAGATGTCTTCATGATGATACTTCAATATAAAACAATATGATTAAAAACAAATTGTCACTAAAATATTAAAGATACATCATGTCTCCCATGATAGTTGCATTTTAAAATAGGCTTTTCTGTAATGGTTATGCTTAATATATTGTGCAAATCTCAAACAGTGAAATTCATCACTATAATATCAAGTATACAATAGAGATAATCTTGGTGTATACAGGGGCAAATACACATTTAACAAAAGGCAAGAGAAGTAAACCTGTGAATGATGGCTTGGTAAGTCTAATATCAACAGTAAAATAATGAAACAGGTCTGACAAGATGAAATTTATCAAAATCTGGAGGTTGATGGAATCACGAGCAATAAGCAGCATGGTTTTATAAAGAGCAAATCATACCCGACACAATCAATAGCTCTTTTCAGCAGAATGACAAAATTAGAGGAAGAAGGGAATCAGGTAAGTGTTGCCTATTTGCACTATCACAATGCCTTTAAAATGGTCCCTGCAAATTTTAAATTCAACTGTAGATAAAACTGACTCAGCCATGAATACTTTCTAAAAAGACCTGAAAAAAAAAAAAAACGTACAGTGTCACAGATAATGACAATATGGGCCGTTGTGGGATGATAGAGTTAATAAAGCTCATTCACTACATTTTCTAAACTGATGAAAAGGAAAAAGTATATCAGAATTGTGTATAACATGTCAGTGACTAGCGCATTTCATAGAACACAATTAGGCAGATTTTAAAATACAATGGATAATCTAAAATGATCATAGGTGAGATCCCGGTAACAACTATCACTTGACTAAAATAAAACAGATGAAGATCAGAGGAAAGCCCTGAGGACCGAGAATCAATCAATCCTGGGCTGTGTTTTCTCGCTGCCTTCTCCAACTGCATTCTTCCATGACTCATTTAACTGTCTGGGATTCTTCCCCTAACCCTGACTTTAGGATGGCATATGACTAGCAAGAACCTCATTGTGTCCACTGAATACCTTGGCTGGATGACAGTAACTGGATGGGACAAATTTATATATCCTTTCTCAACTCCATCTTCCTCTTCCATACAGACATAATCACAGCTTTGGTTCAGAGATGCTCTCTTGACCCATAGTATGCTCAGAGAGAGAGAAAAAGATAAACAAATAATTGAAAATAAATGAAATAAAAGTTATAATACAAGTGTATAGAAAGTTCTAGAGCAACTCAAAGAAATAAGAGACTGTCAGAAAGAATTAGGTAAACGTTCCAAGAAGTACATTGGGTCAGGGCTGTGAAGACCAGGTAGAGAGGAGGTGGGAATTGGAGGGTCTGCCACTTGAAGGGGCAGCAGACACGAAACTCTTCTACTGAATGTAATGAGAAAGATAACTTCTGTTCAAATTCCATCCAGCTCAGAATGCTGCTTGAAGAGCAGATGGAATGATCCACACAACAGAATTTTGCAAAACACTGTATAAATACAAGAGATTGTAATTATGCTATGAATAGTTAAAAATTGCTTTAAAATAAAATTTCTAATACGCTGAATGCTAGGGGAGCCAAACCCAATTGCCTAACTTCAGCCTAAATGTGGTAGCATTGGCATTACCGGGATTTACCCAGGGCTCTAACCCTTCTAACCATGAGTGGGATAGGGAGACGCCACAGGCAGAGCAGAGGCCGAGTTTTCTTATGCGTATCTGTGCTCCCAAACAGAGTGTGACTCACATGTGTGGGACATGAAGCTGCCCACAGATCAGCATGCATCCACAGGCAGCAGCTGCCACTGTCCTCCTCTGCAGCTATGTTTGCTGTGAAGAGGAGTGTAGAGTGTCCCAATCAAGCAAACTTAAAAGCTTGGAGTCACCTTAGACTCCTTCCGTCTGTGTTGTGATTTCATTGTAATTTATCGTCTTTCTTGTTCTTATCATTTCCTTCCATGCTGTCACCAGCAAATCTACCTCCTCACTTGGGCAGTTACAAGGCTCCCCACCTGGGGTCTTCCATCAGCTTTTTAACCTCTCTCTCTCCTCCAGTCTACTCTCCAGAACAACCTGGCATAGAAAAATACCGCCTTGGGCTCTTATTCAAAATTTATCAGTAATTCCCCATTGCCAGTAACAATGATTCTCAAACTTCATTTGCATGAAAACCATGTCTGATATTTGAAAATGCAGACTCCAGGATGCACTTTCCTTTTTTTTTTAATTTTATTTGAGACGAAGTCTTGTTCTTGTCCCAGGCTGGGGTCCAATAGTGCAATCTCGGCTCACTACCACTTCTGCCTGCCAGGTTCAAGCAATTCTCCTGCCTCAGGCTCCCAAGTAGCTGGGATTACAGGTACCTGCCACCATGGCTGGCTAATATTTGTGTTTTTATTAGAGACAGAGTTTCACCATGTTGGCCAGGCTGATCTGGAACTCCTAACCTCAGGTGATCCGCCTGCATCGGCCTCCGAAAGTGCTGGAATTATAGGCTTAAGCCATCGTGCCCAGCCAGAATCTTCATTTTTTAACAAACAAAAATTTTGTGTTTTTACTACTGTTTTGAGGACAGCTCAGACATCAGCTCTTATTGGGTTTATACCTAACCTTTAAATACCAGTTACCAAGTGTCTATTTAGAGTCACACAATCACTTCAGTTGGCTATGATTATCAAAACTAGGAATGCAATATATAATTTGTGTATGCATATAGTGCATATCTATCAATTTATATATTTAAACATATAGTACTATGTAAATCAAATACCACTGGGATGTCTTTCTGGCCCCAAGGGGGTACTAACTGGTGCAGAAATTGGGAATGACTCACAGTTTAAAAGATGCTAAGTTCTGTGCAGTCATGTTCATAGGAAGCTTGATTCGTGGTCCTAGAATCACACAGTTTAAATAAGTCTCCAAAAAGTAACTTTTCCTGTTGGGAAGGGAGGGTTGTCTTCCTGAGGAGATTTAAGTCATCAGGTAATAAGCTATTTCTTTCTCTTTTCCTCCATGGGGCAAGGTTGGTGCTGGTGGAACATTTAACTTATTCCTGCCATTATGGTGCCCAATCCATCACTCCCCAAACTGGAGACTGGTACCTCTCTTCTGTCTAAAATGGGTGAAATGATCAAGCTACAAATAATGTACCCTGGAAATGGTTAAGAGAAAGGCAGTGAAACAGAGACATGCTGCATACACATAGTCTACAGTCCCAGAATTTCACACACAAGGATTCATGATTTGATATGAGTCAAACAGATGCCGCATTAGGTAATTGGGACTTTGGTCAACTTTCCAGTTACCAGCTGGAATTAGAGGAGCCTGTAGGCAATAGGTTGTAGGATATACAGTGTTAAAGCAAAATAAGCAAAAGGTCATTAGCCTGAAGCTGTTTCTGTACCCAGAACCCTTACACAAGCAAGCTGAAACTTAACTTAGGGGGCATTTCTTAGAACAGATTATTTTTTTAATTGACAAATGACAGTGTATATATTTATCAATCACAACATTTTGTTTTAAAATATAGAGATATTGTGGAATAGCTCAATGAGCTAATGAAAATGTTCATTATCGCATAAACTTGGCTTTTTTGATAAGCGGTGAGAATGCAAAATCTACTTAGCTATTTTTAAAATACAATACATTGGGCCTGGTGTGCCCAGCACTTTGGGAGGCTTAAGTAGGCAGATCACTTGAGGTCAGGAGTTCAAGACCAGCCTGGCCAAAATGGCGAAACCCCCTCTCTACTAAAAATACAAAAATTAGTCCAGTGTGGTGGTGTGCACCTGTAATCCCAGCTATTTGGATGGCTGAAGCAGGGAGAATTGCCTCAACTGGGAAGCAGAGGTTGCAGTGAGCTGAGATTGTGCCACTGAACTCCAGCGTGGGTGACAGAGCAAGACTCTGTCTCAAAGAAAAACACACACACACACACACACACACACACAGACACAGGGAGGGGAGCATCACACTCTGGGGCCTGGGGGGGTGGGAGGAATAGCAGCGGGTGGGGGTATTGGGGAGGGATAGCATTAGGAGAAACATCTAATGTAGATAACGAGGCAATGGATGCAGCAAAGCACTACCATGGCACGTGTATACCTATGGAATAAACATGTACCAACTGCACATGTACCCCAGAACTTAAAGTATAATAAATAAAAATTTTAAAATACAACAATACATTGTTAACATAGTCACCATATTTCATAGTAGATCTCTTGAACTTACTGTTCCTAACTAACTGAATTTTGTATCCTTGGTCCAATATCTCTCCAACTCCCAAACCACAGCCCCTGGTAGCCAGCACTCTACTCTCTGCTTCTATGAGCCAAACATTTTTAGATTTCACTTATAAGTGAGATCATGCAGTATTTGTGTCTCTGTGCCCAGTTTCTTTGACTTAACTAATGTCCTCCAGGTCGATCCATGTTGTTGCATATGAAAACAAATTTTCACTTTTTTAAGGTGAATAGTATTCCATTATGAACATACACCATGTTTTCTTTATTCATTTGTTTGCTCATGGCCACTTAGGCTGATTTCATGTCTTCACTATGGCAAATAGTGCTGGAATAAACAAGAGAGTGCAGATAACTCTTCAAAATAATTTTATTTCCTTTGGATATATAACCAGTAGTGGGATTGCCGGATCATATGGTAATTCTGTTTTTAGCTTTCTAAGAAACTTCCATACTGTATTCCATGATGGCTATGCTAATTTGCATTTCCAAGCAGAGGTTCAAGGTTTCCCTTTTCTCCACATCCTTGCCAAAACGTGGTCTCTCATATCTTTTTGATAAAAGCTATTGTTAACAAGTATGAGGTGATACCTTATTATGGTTTTTATTTGCATTTCTCTGATGATTAGTGATGTTGAGTATTTATACTTGTTGGCATTTATATAGCTTCTTTTGAGAATGTCTGTTCAGGCACTTTGCCCATTTTTTAATTGGGTTATTTGTTTTCTAACTAGTGGGTTGTTGGAATTCCTATAATGTTTTGGATATTAACTCCTTGTATCAGATGTTTGGTTTTGCAAATATTTCTCCAATTTCACCAGTTGTCTTTTCACTCTGTTAACTGTTTTCTTTGCTATGTGGAAACTGATTAATTTTGAATTAAGCTTCAGCCAGTCACAGACAGCCAACTAGACCTTGGTTAAATAATTTGTGGCCTTTCATCAGATTATACCCGGATAAGGCAAATGCTCAGCATAGCCAATCTCATAGTTCTTTACTTTGCTTCTGCGTTTAGACTGTAAAAGCCCACTATTCAAGCTGCTGGACTCAAGCTCTCTGAACCTCTTCTGGTTTTGAGAGCTGCCCAATTCATTCACTATCCTTTGCTCAAATAAAGTCTGTTAAATTAATTTTGTCTAAAGTTTTTATTTTAACAGTAGTCATCTGTGGAGACAATGGGAGGAAGAGACTATATCTTAGCAGGGTAAGAACTGAACAGTTAAGGCCTCAAAGAACCACCAAATGAACCCCATGAAAGATTTAGCATTTGAAGGCCTGCAGCCTGGAGAGAGCCAATGGCCACATTGGTTGAGAACTTGCATGAAAATCACAAGAATGGACCATAACCTCCTGCAGCTCCAAACAGTGCCTCGGACTGAGAGAGGCCTGACACTCTCCCTGGCCACTGTTTTTTTAAATTTTAAATAAGCTTCTCTGCAGCCATGTAAAACCTCTGCTCTGTCTCTTGGAGAGACAGCATTGAATTAGAGTGTAATAATATCTAAAGTTGACTGATCCAAACCAGAAGTCCTGAAGTGTTATGAGACTAACATTCATCAGAAGGTGTGGAAATACTCTCCGAACACAAATATATTTATAAAGGTCACACCTTTTTAAAGAAAAAGAACACAAACATAAAATAAAGAAAATATAATTCCAAAGTGCTCGTTAACACTTCTCCTCATTTTTGAATTATTTATCTTAAGCATACCATGGTGTAAAGAAAAAAATGTTTGATTGGAACCAAAAGACTTGAATCATAGTACCCACCAAAATATTGAAAAATTGGATCAATGATATAACAATGATAAACAGTAGTTTTGTATCTATGAATTAAGAGCAGTAATTATTACAGCACCTACCAAATATGGGGCATAGTATCATAAGACTTTTCAAATTCACTATTCAACTCTCAATTTTTAGTAGAGATTAAAAATGAAAACTCCACATAACACCAGATATTATTTTGCCCATTACTTGTTAAATGTTTTGCCAAGCTAATCTCTTTTCCAATATTTTTGAGTATTCATCTAACACCTAATTCTAAAACTCTGTATCTAAATATGGGAATTGGACTGTATGTTTTCTAAATTTCCTTCAGCTCTAAGACTTCATGATTCTCTTTTCCTTCATTTTTTAGCACACCTTTAATTAGAACTGTTAGCAAGTCTGAACACTGTCCAGTTTCTTTTTTTTGCCAGAACTAATGAGCAGTAAAATAATCAAGTGGAGACAGAAATCTAGAGAAAGAAGAAATAAGAGGAAAAAAAAAATTTTTGAGGAGAAATAACTGACTGGGAAATCAGCTAAAAAAAACCAAGAGTTAACTTCCTCTTCATCTTATTTAACAGAGTATTCTATTAGATGTAATTCACTTATGGACTGGATTGCCTAAAACAGACAAAGCCTTTGAAAGTGATTACAGTTGAAGTTAAAATGTTCATGGATAACGAAGTTGAAGATTGTCACTTCTTGATTCGGATATTATATGAAAGAATCACCAGTCTTAGATAAAACAGTTGAACAATTTCATGTTACCTGGCATGAATTTGAACTGTCGAGAAAGAAATAGCTCTTAGGAGTCAGTTTCCTGGCAACTTGGTGCTGTGGCATAAGGTAGTCTCGACTTTGTACTTTTCAAGCAGGTTCAGCTGATGCATTGCAGGGACAAATCATCACAACAGAGCCTCATCCAGCATCTGTGATGTTCTATTCCCAGCAAGTTCGTGTGTCCCTTGATTCAATAACAGGTATTGAGTTACAAACACCTGGTATTGCAAGGGTTTTTACTTTGTCCACAAACACTAAATTACCTATGTATGCAACCCAAATATCATTGTTCAATAAGTTGTAAAGGAAGCATGGTAATTTAGAGATTGCCAATGTAATCAGGAAGGAAGAGAGAGAGGCCAAAGAGAGAATTTCACATCAGAAACCTGTTCACTTCTCCCAGTGAGGCTAAAGTAACTACGAATCATGTTAATTAATCTGCCATAAAATGTCACAGCCTAAATGAGTTCAAAGGATTTCAATTCAATCCATAGTGCATCACAAATACCACCATGAACTAGAGCCAACGCTGCAGCCTTAAATCTGAGAGACATGCAGATAAGAAGACAGGTGTGTGCATAAAAGAATAAAGTATAGTAGAAACCAATTACAGCAAAGTCGTTTTTCTTCCACAAGAAAAAAATTTTATTATAAAAAGAAAAATTACTACAACAAAAGGGACTGTGAATTTTTCTAATGATTGAAGTATCTATCTACTTTCTTGATGAAATGAATTTCACTCAGGTGGAATTATAAATAAATTGTCCAGTTTGCCATGAATATTATAGTTCTACTAAAAATCAAACTACCTGCACTGAAAGATATAGTAAGTCCTAAACCTCATGTCCTAAACAATCAGATGTAATTACTGGGGTGTTTAGAACTAATATGATGTTTTCATATCTAAGATTAAATATGCAGATGGTGACAAAGTCTAGGGTGCATCTGGTCCCAAATAAGAGGTTGGCAAAGGCTCTCTGGCTTGATCTGTTACTTAAATATTTGACAGGGTACACAGATCTAATATGTAGTTTTGCAGGTGAACATCGTCACCCAGCTAATCCCACTGTGGATATGCTTGTATTTCAGATCTGTAGTGCTCTTTCTACTTTCATCAGATTGTTGTTGGTGGCAGCTGAACACTTAAGCACAGCAAAAAAATGTATTATTAGCAAAAATCTGGCTTGTTATTCAATTATCAATGGCTGGTTGAACTCTCAAAGTAGGCTAAGTATGGCTTTGATAAGTATGCAGAAGTTCTCAAAGTGTTCTAAAATAGTAATTTCACAAAATGAAGCTTTCCTAGATAACTTTTGTATTTGTTAAGATATAACTGCCCTTTGCTCATCAATATAACTTAGACCATATTTTGCCAAAATGGACTTCAGCCTATTGATATTTCAGGAATGCTAAAGTATTATGTTTAAAATAAAAAAGAGGTGGTGGTGGGGGAACCTTTGGTTTTTCCTCTTTCAATAGAAATAATGTTTTAGATAATACATTTGTAGCTAATGTTTGACTCAATGATACAGTTTATCAGTATTACTATGAACTCAGCATTATTTGCATTACCTTTTAAAGGCTTCTTAACTTCTCTGGCTTTCAGTTAGGTGACAGTAATAGTGATATTTTATAATATTTTGCAATTATTAAATATGTCAGAGAGCCTTGCACAGTTCACGAAGCAGATACTCATTATGTTCGTTTCCTTTCAGCTTTCAATAACATGTCATTCTTTCCTACTTTGCCCCCTTCATTGCCTACTCCTTATTTCTGCCCTTCCTTAGTCATTTGCCTCTCTATTATGAGAATTATCATCTGTATTGAATTTGTTTTTCACCTGTCTATCTTTCTGCTTGACTATAAACCCTATAAGGACAGGAACACATATTTTCATCATTATATCCTCAAATCCAGGTACCTTTGGAACACATAATAAACTCATACCAAGTACCTCTTGAAAGAATCAATTTTGGGAATATAAAATGTAATCCCTGATTCTGAAATAGAGAACATTATAAAAATATAATTTTAAAAACTTTTATTGCCATAACCCCGTAAAGATAATAAAAGGCTTCCAGGTGCATACTTTGTTTAATGTATACAACAATCTTGAGGTATACAGTTGAAACATGGCAAAAGAAGTCCAAAGCCCTGAGCTCCAAACCCTGACATTCCATGTCCCCTAACCTGAGGTTATTTTGTAAACTCTTTGAGTCCTGCTTGCTCTGAGCCTCAGCCTTCTCATCTTCAAACAAAATTAATATCTGTCCTGCCTCTCTGGTGGGGTTTTTGTAAGGATCAAATGGGGGAATGTGCGTTGAAATGCATTGTGAACTGTAAATTCATAGATGTAGGAAGTGTCTGCAACTCCTTCTCAAATAAAAGATGTTATAAATAACTAGTTGTTAGGTGTCATCTTCACTCAACAATAAAATAAGTGATGACTACAGGCCCTATTTTGTAGAGAGAAATTGGCAACTTGGATTGATATGGTCGGGGTTGTTAGAGTTCCTGTAAGAAGTCAGAGTGCATCTGAGCCTTGAAGTCTGCTAGAACTTGAATGTGAAACAGATAGAAGGACATTGCAGGCAGGAACATTTTGAAGAAAGACTTCAAGTGTAGCATAAGTAGGTAATTTGAGGGGAGACTAAAAAATTATTCTTGCTGGAATAGAGCATTGGCGTTTGAGAATGGAGTTGAGATGAACTCTCACTGGTGTTGGGATGAACCTGGAGAACTAAAGAGGTCAGAGTATGGGGGACTTTGCATGTCAAAGTAAGTTTTAACCTTTTCATGTCAATATGTTTCATGCAGGAAAAAATAATGTTTTATGTAATCAATAATTTATTATGAGGCAAACAGATTTTTGGGAAATAAATCCAATTGTATTCATTAGAACAAAGATGGAAGACTATAGCACTGAGATTGGTTAAAATGAAGAAAGGAAAACTACTGTGGCCTATTCAGGAATGAAGACCAAAAAAAAAAAAAAAAGCTTAAGCAAAAAAGTGCTGATAGGAGGTGGTAGGAGGAGTAATGAATTCAACATTATAAGAAGCTTAGGGTTAAAATCAGTTCAGATACATAGTGTGAGTATGGCACTAGGACACAGGGATAGGACATGCTTAAATGGGCAGATGCATGGTGATGACTCTGTGAGTATTAGGGATAAATAATTCTCAGGAGGAGGTGCATGATATTAAGCCTTTGTTGGATCTGAATAAGTTAATGTGAATATAGCATTACAGAAGAGGAACCATCTCAGCCTTTATATTTGTGTGAGCCAGTCTTTCATAATAAATCTCTATCTACCTATCTATCTCTTATTGGTTCTGCTTCTATGGAGAACCCTGACTAATACAGAGAGCAAAACACACATAAGAGCAGCCTCAAACCAGTACTGAATATGCAATAGGCAAAACACATGAACATCCAGCAGTGGACAGTATGCAAATATGCAATGATTCTGTCTGTCAACAAAATTAAAAATTCCTGGATTAAAATTAACTCTAAGGTTTTAAATATCTTGTATGAATCGCTTACATTTGAAAAACATACGTCAGAAATTCTTATTTTTGTAGCCTGTAACCAATCAATCATTCATGGAAGAGCACATAAGGATGTAAAAAAAAAAAATCATTTAATTTAGGAACAAGTGAAGGTCATTTTATATATTTAGTAACTCTCCTCTTTTCGAATAATATATGGAAACAAATATTTGAAATTATAAGTGATAGAATGCTTCATTTTCATAGAACTTGACAGTTTAAAAAACACTCAAATGAATGTTATGTACTTTTTTTTCTTTTTTGAGATGAGGTCTCACCCCGTCACCCAGGCTGGAGTGCAGTGAAACAACCTCAGCTCACTGTAACCTCCACTTCCCGGGTTCAAGCGATTCTCCAGCCTCAGCCTCCCAAGTAGGTGGGACTACAGGCACAACACACCAATGACAGGCTAATTTTTGTATTTTTTGTAGAGAGGGGTTTCATCACGTCGCCCAAAATGGTCTCAAACTCCTGAGCTCGAAGTGACCTGCCAGCCTTGGCCTCCCAAAGTACTGGGATTATGGGTGTGAGCCACAGCAGCAGGCCTAAATGTTATGCATGTTTATGGACAAATATACACTAACATGTTTATAAATCTTTTTCATAAACTGTAAAACAGATGCAAATGTAAAATACTGATAGCTATTTATAGGCATTTTATTGAACAATTTTAATTTGCTCAGTTATACACTTGAAGCAGTTTTATTTTTCTCCCACCTCTACCAAATATTTCTGTTCAATAAGGATAGCTTCAGCAGATCCCATAGATTTGGAGTCACTTTCAGCCTTAAAAACCAAATCCAAGGTAGTTTAAAACTACAATATCATATTTTTCTTTTTCCCCCAAAACCAACCAATGAGCATTGCGTCAGCAGTGAGAATAATCTGCTTATTATGCCTCCAACTATGCTTTCTGGTTGTAGTTTCTCTCAGATTGGAGACTGTATTAGTCTGCTTTCACACTGCTATAAAGAATTGCTCAAGACTGGGTAATTTATAAAGGAAAGAGCTTCAATTGACTCACAGTTCAGCATGGATGGGAAGGCCTCAGGGAACTTAAATCATGATGGAAGGCAAAGGGGGAGCAAGGCACCTTCTTCACAAGGCGGCAGGAGGGAGAATGAATGCAGAGGAACTAGCAAACACTTACAAAACCATCAGATCCAGATCTCGTGAGAACTCACTAACATGAGAACAGCACGGGGGAAATCCACCCCCATGATTCAATTACCTCCACCTGGTCTCTACCTTGACACGTGGGGATTATAGGAATTAGGAGGATTACAATTCAAGATGAAATTTTTACTTAAAAAGCCAAGCCTTCTAGAATCCAAATACAATAATGAAGCTAGGACAGAATATCCCACATTCTCCATTCAGAAACGACACTTCATTCTAAAATGTGGAGAAGCAGAGGAACAGAATAGTCCCAGTATTAGTTCTAAATCCTGCCAGGGAAATGTTGCAGATAATCCTGATTCAGGGTTTGGGTAATGTTCCTTTATTAGATCCTGGTTCCGCTCTCTGGGTGTGGGCCTCTTTTCCAATGTTCTCTTCAGATCTTGCCACAACCCTCTTGCATCTTGATCCTGAAACACCTTTCTTCCATCACATCTTATTTCTGAAGAAAGAGCCTGTGCTTTCAGCAGAGTACCTTTCTCAACCTGATTCCTGCCCATATCAAATTGAGGGAATGAACTTAGTTTCTGAAGTTGAACAGTGTCAGTTCCTTTTAGCTCCATTAGGCTGCTCTTCTGTCATTACAACTTTGTGGGCTTTATACACACCTGATTATTGTCTATGTCACATTTCAAAAGTCACACCCAAAATTGTTTTTTAGTGTCCCTTTCTAGATGGAATCATTGTTACTTTGGGATTTCTATGAGACCACACCTTAATTTTCCTAAAAAGTCCTTTTCCTCCAGCTGAGAAGTCCTACTAAGTATGGCCTTAATTCTTTCAGAAAATGATTCTCATTTTTTGTTAAGACTCAATTTTTAAGACTTAATCCTGAATCCCTAAGTCTTAACAAAAGATCTTTCAGCCTTACTCCAATTTGATCTTTGTTACCAGGCTTCATTTTTACCTTGAGGCAAAAGAGACGAGAAACAGCTTTTAGTTTCAACCAAGAAAGTTCTCTATATTCCCTCTAAATTCTGTTTGTAAACTGGCCAATTACTTTCTTAGCTCATCTCTTTCTTTAGGTTACTTTACCTATTCAGGTATGAGCAACCACATGACACTTTTAACATTTGCGTGGAAATCATCTTGATCAACTCCAAGAGTATATTAGGAACAGTTTTTATCTTTCGAATTACCAAAGGCCACATTTAAACAACAGTTGTGCTCCTGTATAACAAAGGTCATGTTTCTAGCCTCCACCTACCATCTTGCTGCAAAATCAAAACAACATATTAGGATTTTGTTTTGGCAACATTCTATTTGTAGGTAATAATTTCTGTATCATTTAGATAATGCTTCATAACCAAGCACCTAATAACTTAGTGACTTAAAACAGCAACAATTTATTACTTCCAAAAGTCTAAGGGCGGCTGGGCATTTCAGCCAATCCAGTCAAGTCTCCGCTGAACATATCTGGAATCATTCGTGCATCTGCAGTCAGCTGGTGAGTCAGCTGGAAACTGGCCGGGCTGTGATGGCTAAAGCTGGGACAGCTCAGGTCCCCTCCACTGCACATGCCCTTCATATTTTTTGAGAGGCTAGCTGTTCTCATGATGGTGGCTACATTACAGAGAGTGGAAATATGCAAGGCTTCCTGAGGACTAGACCCGGCACTCACTTCTGCTGTTTTCTATCACCCAAAGCAAGTCAAGCCACAGGTGGCAACAGGCAAAGTCAGTCTATATAAAAAATATGAAGGTTCTACCCGGTGCTAGAAAAACCTGAGAAGTCTAACTATAAAGCATTTGGATATGAGGGAAGGAGTGCTATTTTGCAATCTTTACGGCAGATGTGAAGCACCCCAGGACAGAAAGAATGGAGAAATCACAGCATTCCCCACTGGGCTAAAGACATGGCATTCAGACAGTCCTCTCTCTCTCACTCCCTTCCACAGCCCTCTGCTTAAGGAGATGTGGGGCAGAGGAAGTGGGAAGGACATGGGGGGTTATGAAACACTATGTTGGCAATGATGGAGAGTGGCAATATAGATTCAAAGACTGTAGAAAGTAGGCCGGGCGCGGTGGCTCACGCCTGTAATCCCAGCACTCTGGGAGGCGTAGGTGTGCGGATCACGAGGTCAAGAGATGGAGACCTTCCAGGCCAACATGGTGAAACCCTGAAAAAAGTACAAAAATTAGCTGGGGGTGGTGGTGTGCGCCTGTAGTCCCGGCTACTTGGGAGGCTGAGGCAGGAGAATTGCTTGAACCCGGGAGGCTGAGGTTGCAGTGAGCCGAGATCGCGCCACTGCACTCCAGCCTGGCGCCTGGTAACAGAGCGAGATTCTGTCGAAAGAGAGAAAAAGAGAGAAAGAGACCACAATTTTGGTGTTTTGTTTTAAACAATATACTTTATTAACGTTTCCAGACTCTAACTGTGGGGTGTAGCTTCCCATTCTGAGGCAAAAGGAACATTCCCATTCCTATTATTATGGTGTTATTCTGTTATTTAACCTTACTGGGTGAATAGAGCTGTAATTTCTTGTTATTTATCAGACAGACCTTTGGAAGGGCTAAGGACTGTAACTCAAAGAGCACACCTTTGGGGAATGGTGAAGTTCACAGCTAACCCATCTTCTGATTCCAAGTGAGTGGCTCCATAATTTCTTCATTCAAAGCATTTGTGACTGGCAGGCAGGTTAGGAGAAGGAACTAGCAGACTTTTCTGAAAGCTTCATTTGCATAGCATTTAATATAAGACTGAAAAAAATCTCAGTTGTTCTCCTCAGAAAAAAGGGCGAGGGGCAGAGAAGCTGATGGAAATAAGAGTTAACCACTATCCTGGTACAATATAACCCAATACTTGGTGATACTTGTGCTCCAAACTTACTGCTTTTTTCACTATGTTGCCTTGCTTCTTGTAATGGGTGGTACTGTGTCTCCCAAAAATAGATCCATCTCCAAGAAAGTCCTAGCCCTTTGTACCTGAGAATGTGACCTCACTTAGAAATAAGGGTCTTTTAGATCTATTCCAGTTACAATGAGATTATACTGAATAAGGGCAGGCACTAAATGCAATGACTAGTGTCTTTATTAGAAGGAAATTTGTACTCAGATAGATGCAAAGGAAAAAACACCACCTGACAATAGAGGCAGAGGTTGGAGTAAAATGTCTACAAGCCCAGCCAGAAATGCCAAGGAATTCCAGCAACTACGAGAAGTTACGAGGAGGCAGAAAAGGTCATCCTCTAGAGCTTTCGGAGAAAACATGGCCCTGCTGAAGCCTTGATTTTGGTTTTCCATCCTTCAGAACTGCAAGAGAACTGTGTGTTTTAAGCCACCAAATTTGTGAAAATGTGTTATAGCCCCTTAGGATACACCTTTCCATTTCATACAAATTGTTACTGTAAGAGAGGTGAGCCTTTACCTCTACCCTCTTAGAGTCCCAGCTGGGCATAAAATCAAATTGACATAAGGTAGATTAACAGAAGAAAAGCATGTAACTTTTACATGACTAGGGTGCCCATAGAAGGAAATAAAGACCCAAAGAAGTGTCGAATACTTTTATATTACATTAAACAAAGAGATGTAATTGTAGTAAAGTGAATAAATAATGTGGTGAGGCTACAGCAAGAAAAGAATTACTTTAATAAGACTTGTTTAATAAGATCAGAATTCTCCTAGCTATGACTCCCCATTGAAGAATATTTTTCTTCTCTTGGTCCAGGAAAGGTATCTGTGACATGAGAGGTTTAATCTCCTGTTTTCAGGAAGAAAAAGAGATTAGAATGCCCTTCTTGCATCTGCTGTTTTTCAAGTACATTAACTCAAAAATAATCCTAATACCACAGTGGTAAATTTTGAGGAATGTATTCAGCTACTCTTCATTACAGACTTCTTGACCTAGTCCACACTGCTGTATATCTAATGAAGAAAAATAAGATTGCAGACAAGTCAACATTTCTTATTTCTTAAATTGAAGAAGAGAGGAGTCAAAGGGAACAAAGATCTGTGGCTTTAAAATATTATTTTTTTTCTTTCCAATTCTTACAAGGTCAGCCCCCCTACCTAAAACAGCCACTTGAAGCTAATCTCAAAGCTTCCAGTACAATTTTATTTGACCTTTAGTTAAAGACCACCTCTACCAGCAACTGACTTTGTTCCATCCCCTTGGGCTGTTGCAGAAGTCAGATTTCACAGTGTTCCTTTCATTGTTCTGCTCGGAAATCTAAAACCTGTTCATCCTAAAAGAAACCAACCTGAAAGTGCCAAACTGAGGCAATAACAAAATATATATTTCACATATTTTTGAGAAAAAATATGCAGGGAAGAAAAATGAAGAGCATAAAATCATCTGTTTATCTGAAAACTGTGTTTTTCTATGCTGAGCACTCTGTTTATAGAGCCAATACATCATGTCCACCAATAAGTGGAAATGAAGCATGTTTCTTCCACACATTGTTTGACACAGAAAGTGAGTATTTTATTGGCATTGGGTAATTTAAACTCACATAGTGGTGTCTGGAGTACATTAGCAGCATACCATGCATAGACTAGATTGTTCAGCAATTTGTGTACCAGAGAGAAGCCGTCCAAAACAATCTGGGAGAGAGGCAAGGGCAAAAAGTGTGGAGAAGTTGCTTTATGTCAGACAAACAGAGCTATCATTAGGAAGATATTCATTGGCATCAGATAAATCCTAAAAATTTTGCCACCCAGTTATCTAAATGCTAGTTTATATGGCAGAGTGACAGGTAATGACACAGTAATATTGATCTGCCACATATGCAGCACTGAAGCTGCCTCAGATAATCCGTTGGATTCATTCTTCCTATTTTCCCCTACCTTCTCCATAACAAATAGCATGTGAAGGGACACAAACACACACACACACACACACACACACACTCTCATGCATATTAATTGCTATGAAAGACAGAATGTATTGGGATTAAAAGTATTTGCTCTGGAGTTAGACTAGCTGGATTTGAATCCCAGATTTACCATTTACTGCTGTGCAAACTGTATCTATGGAATAGAGATTATATAGTTCATATATCACATGTACTATTGTGACAAGTATTATAAAGGATAATACATGCAAAATGCAGCCAAAGGCACCAAATAAATAGTCAATAAATGTCAGATATCATTGTCATCATCACTATCATTATACATACTCATACACTTAGTTATCAACATACTTCTGTATGACTGGAAGCCTTTTTAGGCTTGTACATGAACTCAGGAGTCTAAGGCTTAACAAAGGTTTGAACTTTGGAAGATTATGTTAATTTTTCCTTTAGAAAATATTGTGAAATAAAACTCAGGAAAATATTTCCAAGTTCCAATAAATCAAATGCTCAGCTAATTAATGAGAAAATCTTCTCAGTATTGACCAGTCTTGTCAGCTAGTCAACCTAATAAAACAACATTGTCTTATCTACTCACTTATAGACCAGTTGAATCATGCCATAAAAGATGAGTTAACATGACTAAAGGCAAGCAGCAACTAAAGCAAAAGGTATTGAGGGAAGGTAACAAGTAATTCCACTTGTCTGACTCAACAAATTCTAACATAAAGCACTCTGGACCCGAGACAAATCCCAGCTCTACTCCCCAGCATGCAATAGGAACACTTAACTTCTTCTTTGGGCCTAAATGTTGAGTTGATTGGTTTTTATCTCAACTATAAAGCAAAAGTTTGTATGATATGAAATGAGTAACTGCATGTAAAAACTCTAAGATTCTTCAAAACTAGAAAATAATGATATAATGTATTACTAAACTCAGAAATATGTTTAATATGAGGTTTTAAAAAGCAAAACTAGAAATGCCAGTCCAGACCAGTTAGACTTTCCACTGTAGCTTAGGAAAAGCCAGAAAGGAAACTTGAAGTGATATGATCAAAGCGGTGTTTTAATGGGTTGTTCTTGCAGCCACCTGTGGCCTTGTTTTGATCTGGTCATGTTTTTCTTCTTGCAAGTCAGATAAGATAGCAAATAAAAATGATCTACACAATATGTTCTTGCTCCTTAGAATTTTCTATAGAAAATACAGATTAAAAAACAACTTGTAACATTCATGAGCAGGATTTCCTGGCTATCAGTCAGCCTTCTGGTACCACAAATGAAGATACTTATAAGAAGATGATCTTAAAAACTAATCAGAATTTGATATTTTTAGTGTAAAGGTGCTTGGTTATATTTTTAAAGAGACTATTTTTTTGTTGTTGTTATTATAAGTGCACTACATTTCACTTCTACCTATGGAATAAATCCTACTAGTGTTCAAAATATTTGCTGCCTCTCCCTGGGGGTTGATTGTACCTTCTCTCTCGATTGCTATTAAGCTTGTCTCTTCCAGTTTCTTTGAGCAATAAGATATGAACAGTAGTGACATGGGCCACTTCCAAATAGAAGCCATAAAAGCCATCACATGGTTCCACCATCTCTGACTGCCATGGAAAAATGAAATATTAAAAGCTTCCTCACTCTTAGAAAAAAACTTCATGGAAGGCATAACAACAAGTAAACACCAGAACTCTCTAAACCTGTCCAAGCAATCAATGACGGTTCTATAGCCATGGTAATAGTAATGATCAGGACTGCTCAAGAACATCAGCCAATCAGTGACAACCTCTTACTTCTAAAAGTCATTGATTCAAGAATGCATTTATAAAAGAAAGATTCCCTGAATGTCAATTAGTCAATAACAGTCTCACCCTGGTAACCATGCTTCTACAGATGGTGTCAACACACTCCCATACTGTAAATCTGCCAATCCCCAAACTCTACTCTTTCCAAAAGCCCTGCTTTGCTTAAGTGTGTTCTTGATTCACATAGGTTTTCCTCACTTAAATAAGCAATAAATCCAGCCTTAAGGTTTTTCTTTCAAATACTGAGTGGTGGTCTTATCTTTTGACATATGAAATAAAAAATGACCAGATAGGGCCTAGTCACCTGTCTGAGTCCTCAGTGAAGAGAATGTGGCACAGAGCCGTGGCTGGCCCATAGTGGACATGTAACATCAGTAAGACATAACCATTGTTTGTGCAAGCCACTGAGATTTTCACTTATTTGTTACCACAGAATAATTTACACTATGCTGAATTATACAGACTATAAGTCTAAGTTGAAGAAAACAGGCAGTTATGATTTATGTCCTACTCCTGAGTTTTCCACTTGTGAGATCAGACTTATCTTCCTCATTTAATATAATTATTAAGTTTTCACAATTTCAACACCGCATTTATTTTAAAGGGTTCATTTTATTATTTATTGGAAAATTATTTTTCCTGTAAACTATATGATTTTCAAAGATTTCTCCTGTGCAAAACAACTTCACCAAAGCAATAATAACAACAATATGGGTTAAAAATATAAAGCAATATAAAAATATAGCTACAAAAGAAATAATAGACTACATAATACATTATCCAGCCATAAATTTTCAATTTGAAGCAATTTCCCCCCACAAGATTCTACATCTGGTTTGAAAATCAAAACAAATAAGGAAGTTAAATTTGCCTTTAAAACATGTTAAATTTTACTAGAAAATGTCTATTACAAAGGGAAGGAGTATGCCTGTAGTTATATTTCAATTGACATATGATTATTTTCAAATTTTGTTATGTGGTTAGAACTCATGGAATTTGTTTTGAAGGGCAGCTAATCATCACAATTCAGTTATTAAGGACACCCATTAATTCATTTAACAAGTATATATTGAGAACATATTATATGTAAACTACAGGATACAATGCAGTCAGTGTTCCAAAATAAATAAGATACAGAATTTGCCTCCAAGTTCTAAAAGTGAAAAAAAAGTCTAAAAGTAAAAAAAAGAAAGTCTAAAAGTTTAAAGAAGAAAATTTAATGTATACTCCAAACAAAATGAGAGCATGATAAATGGCATCAGAAAGATGTACATAAAGTGATATGCAAGAACTAAGGAAAAAGAAATTACAATGGAGGAAAATCAGAGAAAGGTTATGGAGGAGGTACATTTAAATGGGGACTTGAAAGATAGGTAGGAAATACACATAGGAGCCTGACTTCATATAAGCAAGGCAGGACTACCCCTCTTTTCAGTGTGGCCCTGATCTAGGCGTTACTTTTAATGGCAAAAACCACAATTACTTTTGCACCAACCTATAGCAAGCCAGAGCTGTTCTCTCCATTACATGAATCACAATTTTCCTGATGTGTATCATCAATACTCTCTGAGACGCGGCAGGAGGTGAGGGGAAGTTATGTTTTAAGATCTGCTCTCCAGGTTTATCCACTCACTTAGGCAGCATAATTTAACCCAGATGCTCTTTCTAACAGATTTTAGCGAAGTAGAGATTTCAAAGCATAGAGGTCATTGGAAATTAATTCAGGGTTTATACATTCCTTAGAATTATTGGCCTATGAAGGCCCAAACTTGTCAATACCTTAAGTCAGAAACTTTCTGAAAGTAGACTACCTTTCTGTATTTTATTTCTTCTATATGGGTCAGAGCTTAAATCCAAAGCACTGAACCCCAGCTGGGGATTAATAGCGGTGAAAATTGTTAGTTAACTAGACTTGATGGGGCAGCCGACTGATAAGGCATGATTATAGGCCTCATAATTCACTGGGAAAAATTCATTAGTCAACATTTTCACTGACACTCCCTTCCTAGTAATAGTCAAAGCACATTTCTACAGCCCTTTCCGACCATTACTTTTCTCACTTGAGAAATTCCAGGATGAAGGGATTAAAAGAAATGTAAATTTTTCACTTCATATCTCACCTACAAAAGTGGACAGCAACATGATTTGGGGAAATTTCCTGAAGTCATGATGAAATTTATAGCAGAACAAAAGCTACCTGGATCTATTATTTATTTTGCAAAGCAAAGTAAAACCTTTTTAAAAACTCATATTCAATTTTATTAAGCAATATTAAAAAGTGATAGAGCTTTCAGGACACACAGGAATATAGTGCACATGTCATTTATATGCAATTGTGCATAAATCATTCTTTTTTGAGATGAATGGAATCAGAACTTCATGGCACTTGCAGAAAATGCCCACTTAACTTTCAAGAAGAACCTTATAAAAGAATGCTTATCAACTTCTCCAGAATAAAACTTGGGCCTAAATATGAAGACTTTGCCATTATATGAACACTCTTCAACCCTTTGACACAGTGAAGTTAATATCATTGCCACCATTCTTACTTAAAGTAAGTGGAATAATGGGCATGTTCTGGGGGAAAAAAAAACCCAGTAAATTAACTGTTAGAGTCTATGAATGTGAAAAGAACTAAAGTCTCAATGTTCAAAAAAAGTTTTTTTTAAGTTCCCTGGCTTAAAAATTCAATGTAATCAGCAGCTACTTTCCAAAAAGAGACAAAAGCAGTATCTCAACTTTCTACATCAACTATACTAGGGGTCAAAACTAGGTTAAAAAAAACATATATACATACATATATATATATATATACACATACATACACACATACACTGAGTAATGATTTAAAAGACCTTGGCATCAGACTCAAATACATGAGATATAACAGCTTAGTAATTTACGTGAAAAGGTCACTTTCTGTTTCTCAGTTTCCTCACCTGAAAATGGCATTCAAATACTCACCCTAGACTTGTTCAAGCATCAAATGTAAGAATATAAATAGACCCACTCTGTAAACTGTAAAGTGTAAGAGGTCATGATTGCCACACTTCTGTAAAGTCTTATATAACCTTGAGTTCCTGTCTACAAAGCTTCACAGTTGACCCCATGGATATTTTACCTCTAGACTGCCTTGGCATTGACTGTCTTGGTACTGGCAGACATGTCCCTACTCTCTCTTTTTCCTGCCTGTAAAACTGAGTGGATCTCCACTAGCCACAAATATTTGTGAACTACATAAATGTTTCAAAAGTTCTCTGAGAGACTCAGAGCAAAAAGCAGGCTGCAGATTCAAAGTGCTAGTTAGATTTTCATGACACTAAAGTATTACCGCATCTCTCTGGAATTTGTAGGGCTTTTCTATCCTTAGGACACAAACAGAATAAATTGGATGAGGGTTACTGGGTCCTTGAGAGCAGTTCCAAACAGCTATCTATGCACACAGACTGGGGTCAAAGTCGGATGCAGAATCTCAGAATTCCATTATGACACTGTTGGATGAGGCTGCTTTTCCTGCATACATAATGAACATATTATCTCAGGCTTCCCAACTGTTTTGAAACTAGAAGTCTGACATTTAAACTTGGGAGTAAGCAATTACTGAAAAAATGACAATCTGTACCAATGAAAAAAGTTCAGAATAGTTCTTCACTTGGGTACATTTAACGGTGTTGAGAGGAGGAACTAATCTATGTTTCAATTAGTTCCCTGTGACTCCAGCAAAGTTCGATGGATTAATCAAATTCTGGCTTTTGGGGGAAGGATTTATTTAAAATCAAATTGATCTGTTGTTCTCATATTATCACTGGTAAATCTATATTTACTCTGCTTTAGGGCTTCTGAAGAGTAATAAATTGTTACCACTCCTGCAGTCTGCCTGAGTCTCAAGTCACACTTGAAATAAGTTTAATATTTAGAGCCCCTTTCAAAAGTACTGTTGCTCGCAGACACTCAGTCGTAAACTTTCCAACAACAACAAAAAATGCGACAGTAGAGGCAAGATTTCATGAAGGCAGAATCAGACTGTAAATTTTCTTCCTGACTTTTGGAGACAAGGAAGACGGTTTCACCAGGCAAAAGCAAAATTCAAATGAAAAGAGGGTGAGACGTGAATGCCGAGTGTGCATGTGTGTGGTGGCGGCCGAGAGTGGGCAGGTATCTAATTGCATTCTACGGGAATATTTCCATCTACAAATTGTTTTCATGTAGTGGGGATATTCGTCCTAGGCTCTGCCTTTCCTTTCCTTTGATGGATACTGACAATGGCCTCTCCTGTTCAAAATGCACTCTGCAGGTATTGCTCAGAAAGGCATGCACATCACTCAGTTTCCTTATCATCTCCAGGGACTGTTGTTCTTTGTCCCTCATGGGACAAAGGCTCTGATGTTGAAATACAGATTTCTGCATTTAAAGTGCATCACTGCTGCTCTTCCTGCCAAGAGAGCTAGACTGCTAATTTGACGCATAGATGCACCTTTTGGACTGCAAGGGGTTAACCCAGTCTGCCAACCAAGCCAGGAGAAAAGGAGCTGACTCCCAGATGCCACTGCCTGCAAAATTAATCCTGGAGCTTAGCATCTGGATGCTTCACCTGCCAGGCAGGACCCAGTAGGTCTTTTTCATCACTGGGCCAGATTAAAAAACAATGATGAGCAGAAGTGGTTTTGCAGCCATCAGTGACAAGAAGGAAAAAAAGCAAAAAACATCCTCCACTGAAAAGGAACCTACCGACGGCCTCCAGGTATTAATGCTCTGAAAACAGTGGACAGGGCACCCCATGTTATGCCCAGACACCACCTGACCAGTCTGCCTGCTGGAAAAAGACTCAACGAACATACGAAGCCACAGGGTCGGGCACACTGAGCAAGTCCAAGCTACCTTCAGGGTGCCACCTGTCAAGTTTTCACCTGAGCAGACAGGATTTTCAAATGTGTTCTTTGGTTTCAGGCTGCTGGTAACATTTGTCAGGATACTTTTTCTTTTCCCTGCCTTGTTTGTTTTGAACTTAACAGAAAATCAAACTTTCCCAAATCCATGTGCTTCCTTGATCCTCTAGTCTTAAGAAATTCTTTAAGCTTCAGGCTTCCTTGTCTTCACAGGTCTTCGGTTTTTTATTAAACAAAACAACAACTGGTATTTTTCGCATGTTATTTTAAATATTAGAAACACAGTTACATTATTGGGGGATTGCTCAGAGCTGGAAAACAGTGCATTCCACCTATCTAGATGAATTCCATAGGGAGCAAAGGGCTGGAAAAGCGGGAGAGAGAGCCAACAGTGCAAACCTGATTTGCTGGGCAAGAACCTCAAAGAAATAATGAGGTCCCAGGAGAAGTGGAGCTCTGATGTAGGGAATTGAATCCTTTTCCAAAGCTTTCATAAGATATGTTTTTCTTTCTATTGCCAGATAAAGGTCTGTGTAGGGTAGAGGGGAAGAAAGAAGGAAGGGAGTGGAAGTATTTGATAAAAAAAATGGAGGGGAATGGTTCAAGGCTTTACTTAGGTTTCAGGTAAGGTTTCCTTGAAAAGTACTATGAGCAATTTAAATTTAACAGTAAAAGTATCTAAGAATTTAAACAGTAAAAGTGTCTGGGAATTAAAGAATAAACCAGGACAGAGACATGCATTTCAAGGGCAGTTATCAGGGATACAAGGAGGTTGCAAAGTAGCACTTTATAAATTTGATCTCTTAATATGAAGCCACATTTTCTAAGTCTTTGAACTAATAGTTTGCAGACAGAATATCTAAAACCTAATGTAAGTTTTTTGAATTTGTCTGAGTGTGTGTGTGTCCTCTGAAAAGAATAGCTGCCAAGCCAAATCTCAAGTTTTAGATTCAGTTCTCATAGCAAGATAAAATAATTATTTCTAAACGTGAAAGTCAAAATTTTTCTTAAGCTGGGTGAATCTAAGCATGGTTAGTTGACTCTTTTACAGAGGTATCTATTTTTTAAAATCCAGCTATCCTGTAAGGAAATGACACCCTCTTCAACTTCTTCCCCCTGCTCACTGCCGTACATGATGTCTTGTCATTCTGGGAACAATTTATCCCAGTTTGCCTAGGATAATCCCTGGTGGTTCTTGTTATCCTGGTGAAATTATTAATGCACCCTTTTTTACTCTCGTTCAGTGTCCTAGTTTGAATGATAAATGACATTGCTTTCTTACTAGAGAGGACTGCAAAGTTCTGATGTACACAGAGTAAGGCCATTGGGTCAGGAGACCAGGAGCTGCCAAAACCACAGCCCTAGGATGAAGCAGGCCCCCCTGGGTAGAGCCCATGAGGAAGAGCCCCACTGAGTTCCACCAGAGCTAGTGAGTCACTGTACCTTTGCTCCTAGTATAACATTGTGTGGGGTTTTCTTTTGTTTTGTTTTCAAGGCAGGGTTTCCCTTTATCACCCACGGTGGAGTGCAAGTGGCCCCATCTCAGCTCACTATAGCCTCAACTTCCTGAGCTCAGGTGATCCTCTCACCTCAGCCTCCTGAGTACTTGGGGCTACAGACACACACCAACACTCCCAGCTAATTTTTTACAAGAGCGAGACTCCGCCTCCAAAAATAATAATAATAATAATAATAATAACAACTTCCTTCCCCACCCATTATATTCAAAATGGGCTTTTTTGTTTGTTTGTTTGTTTGTAAGACAGAGATTCACTCTGTTCACCAGGCTGGAGTGCAGTGGTGCGATCTTGGCTCACCACAACCTCTGTCTCCTGGGTTCAAGCGATTCTCCTGCCTCGGCCTCCCAAGTAGCTGGGATTACAGGCACGCACTACCTCAGCCGGCTAATTTCTTTGTATTTTTAGTAGAGGCAGGGTTTCACCATGTTGGTCAGGGTGGTCTCAAACTGCTGACCTTGTGATCTGCCCGCCTTAGCCTTCCAACAAAATGTCTATATTTTTTAATGGAGCGAATGCAAGAAACAAGAGTAAAAATTTTGCAATGAAAGAAACTTGCCATTTGACACTAATGAGATAAAATAAGTATAAATTAATTTAAATAATGAATATTATAAGAAATGATAAGAAATAATCCAAAATAATTTTAGGGCATTTACACTGCTCAAAATAAATGTATCTTTTTTAAACCTCAATTTAAATATTTAAATATTTCTTTCTGAATTGTATAAGATTTATCTGAAAAGTGGGCTGACAAGCTCTAAATACACTCACTTGATCAACAAATATTTATAATATCATGCACAATGCACTGTTCTCTAAATAGTGATCAAACACATAACATCGGGGATGGTTAAAGCTCAGAGGAAATGTAAAACATACACACATACAAAAACATCTAACATGAAAATTTTATCATGTATAAAGCTTTCTCACATGCTTTATTTCATTTGATCCTATGGACAGCATATTTTATAGGTTAACAAATTAAAATTTGGAGAAGTTAAGTGAGTCATTCAAAATGAGACGGCAAAGAGATTAGCAGAGTTGGAGTTCCAACCTATAGTTTCTAAGCAAGGTTTTTTATTTCCTTATTTATATTTCAATAGTTTTAGGGGAACAGGTGTTTGGTTGCATGGAAAAGTTTTTTAGTGGTGGATTCTGAGATTTGGGGCACCCCATTACCCAGGCAGTGTACTCTGTATCAAATGTGCAGTCTTTTATCCCTCACCCCCTCCCACTCTTCTCCCCGAGTCCCCAAAGTCCATTGTATCATTCTGTGCCTTTGTGTTCTAAGTAAAGTTTTTTGGCAATAATTCTATTTTTTCTAGGATGGACTGCACACGGGAAAGAATAAATAAGGATTCTAGTCACAGGCCATGTTAATTTAGACAAAGTTCTTGAGTTTCTATTTCCTCCTCTGTGAAATAGATTCAATATTTATCAAACTCCGTGACTGATCTCTGTCACAGTATTTCACAATCAAGTATTCTTGAAAACTCAAAAAGGTATGCAAAGTTTTATTCCCACTAGAAATAATCAATGACTCCAAGAGTAATTGTATCTAAACAAGTTGTATTTTCTCAGAAAAACAGGTTGGGGGTGGGGGCCATGTAGGAGATGTCGATTCCAGTAGGGCCATACTGGTTGACAAAATATTGACATATTTCTGAGCTGCTTGATTAATTGGCACTGGCTCTAGTTCCTTAAAAATCCTAGCCTTTTCTCTGGAATCTTCTAGATCTTCCCAGAAGTAGGAAACTAAAGGAACAATGCCGGCAAGTTCCTGCTTCGGTGCTAAGGCCAGTACCAAACTTACTAGTATTTGACCTCTGTTCCTGACTTGTTGGAGACATTCCTGACCAACAGAGAAAAAACTCCATCTCTCTGTTTGCAGCTTGCTTTCTAATGTAGCCAGTCATGTCACCAATTTCTGTCTATATTCCTGTGATCAATGTCTATGTGAATATAGTACTACTCTTTTTACCCACTGGGTCTTAGTCTATTTTTGTGTTGCTATAAAAAGATACTTGAGGCTGTGTAATTTATAAAAGAAATACGTTTATTAGGCTCACAGTTCTGCAAGCTATATAAAAAGCATGACGTCAGCATCTGCTTCTGGTGAGATCCTCAGACTTCTTTCACTCATGGCTAAAGGCAAAGGGGAGCTGGTATACCCAGAGATGACATGGTAAGAGAGGAAGCCAGAGAGAGAGAGGCGGGGGCGGGATAAGTGCCAACTCTTTTTAACAACCAGCACTCACAGGAGCTAATAGAGCACGAACTCACTCATTACCCACCCCCATGACCCAAACACCTCCCATTAAGCCCCATCTTCAACATTGGGGATCAAATTTCAACATGAGCTTGGGGGAACAGATATCCAAACTATAGCACATTGCAAGATAGTAATTGCAGGAAATGTTAAAAAAAAAAAAAAAAAAAAAAAAAAAAAACTGTGGCTAGGATGGGAAATTTGTCAAAATGTGATGCTTGATCTCCAGGGGCATTAATGCAACTTTAGAGAAGGTTGAAGGCTGAGAGATCTGGGAGCAGTGGGAAGGTCACTGATATTTATTCACTGTTTCGGGCAAAGGAAAAACTAAAGAATGCTTCAATTACCCAGGAATTTACTCCCCAACTCACAGCAATATACTGCAGTTAGACCAGGAAATAGAGCTCTTCCAAGCCAGATGAACCTCCCTGCCTAAAGGACTTCTAAAGACCAGGCATTTCAGAGACTCAGAACACCAACAACTCTTATCTCCAGTTTAAAATCTGGGAATCCACCAACATCTGTCAAATAGACAATGAAGAGAACCAAAGGGAAACCACCAACACTGTTTGCAGGCACATGTTGTGTAAGAATGTACCCTGCTCATCCAAGGACAAGAAAAAAAAACAACAAAAATAAGCATGGTATTTGTGAAAATAGTCTGCACTTTCAAAAAGAGAGAGAACCTAAGTACTAAAGATGCATAAGAAAAACAAACCTTTGAAAAATATCTACTGTAGGAAATGGTAAACTGGATTTCTTTTAATGGGAACTTGATTTTTTCCCAGTGAAATTCAAGAAAACATAGACTCTGTGAAATAATATAAGGTTAACATTTAGATAGAAGGGGAACAGACTGGATCAAGCAAATATAAAACAGAAGGTAGATTTTTAAAAAGGAAAGATTGTAATGATATAAAATTGCAAACAAATCATTCATTTAATATATCTTTAGAAAGGGCTAAGAAATCTCACAATACAAAGACTAGCAAGATCATTGGGACAATATTATAGAAAATTGTCCCCAAGACAACAAACTTAAGAAGAATTTCAAGAATGCAGAAAAAAAAGAAGAGAAAAATTATGTGATTGAGGAAGATGAAAATGAAATACAGAAAATAAAGACATAAGACATGGCTAATCGATATCCTGGTTGGGGAGTCAGGGAGAAAAGAACAAATAAAACAGTAAATAAATGAACAATGTAAATGAGTAAGGCTTTCCTAATAAAGGAAAATAATCTTATGCTTTCATAATAGATGACAACATGACTAATTTTTCCTTAAGCTATAAAGAAGCAGCAAAGGAAATTTTTCAAGAAAGTCCTGAGGTCTTAGATCAAAAGAGTTTACCTTTTTTGCATATTCTGGTTAAGCTATGATTTTCCAAACAAAAAAGGAACAAATCATGCATCCCTGGAGTCATGGGCCAGGACATTCAGGAGTTATCTCTCCCAGAAAAAAACTTCTGAGGCAGGCCATGGGCTTCTCTAAAGAATTTAAAGCCATTTAAGAAGGGTTAAAAAACATGTTTTAAGTGTGTTTTTCAAAAAGGAAAGGGTTACCACTAAACTCTATGCTCAGCCAACTTGTCATTCAAATAATAAAATGAGAAAAAAATATTCTTAGTAATTCAAAGGCTCACAAAGGATATCTGCCAGAGTTCTTCCGAAAATGTTAAACTGTTCAAAAGATCAGTCAAAAAGAGAACCCAGAAATGGTTAACCTGTGGCATAGTTCAGAAGGCACTGAACTCAAAAGAATTTTGAAAGAATACTTATTATTGTTAATATCATAACTTAAAAATATGTGTTTATTCAAAAACCCTATATCATAAGAAAAAAACTCTGAAACAAAAGAAGGAATGAATAAAAGTGGGTACTGGGTAGACCTAGAGCATAGCAAAAGTATCTGATTTATTCATGATACTATTATTAATCAATAATAAACATTATTGATTATTAGCAAAATATATGTTCAAATATGTCATTTTTTTCTTTTAAAAATTTTAAGGTCAACTCTACTATTTTCTTTTTTTTTTTTTTTGACACCGAGTCTCACTCTGTTGCCCAGGCTGGAATGCAATGGCATGATCTTGGCTCACTGCAACCTCCGCCCCCTAGGTTCAAGCAATTCTCCTGCCTCAACCTCCCATGTAGCCAGGACTACAGGTGCATGCCACCATGCCTGGCTAATTTTTTGTATTTTTAGTAGAGATGGGGTTTCACTATGTTAGCCAGGATGGTCTCGAACTTCTGACTTCGTGATTTGCTTGCCTTGGCCTCCCAAAGTGTTGGGATTACAGGCATGAGCCACCGCTCCCAGCCAACTCTATTTATTTTTATTTTTTATTTTTTTAAATTTTATTTTTTATTACATTTTAGGTTTTGGGGTACATGTGAAGAACATGCAATATTGTTGCATAGGTACACACGTGGCAGTGTGATTTGTTGCCTTCCTCCTCTTCACCTATATCTGGCATTTCTCCCCATGCTATCTCCCCTCAACTCCCCACCCCCCACCGTCCCTCCCCTATTTCCCCCCAACAGACCCCAGTGTGTAGTGCTCCCCTCCCTGTGTCCATGTGTTCTCATTGTTCAACACCCGCCTATGAGTGAGAACATGCGGTGTTTGATTT